>CAEGAF010014084.1:0-29305 GCA_903067075.1 Micropoecilia bifurca
TATATATATATATATATATATATATATATATATATATATATATATATATATATATATATATAAAAATAAGAGTAACTGACTGTTACTCTCTTTTACAACTTTTCAGATTTACAGTGTTGTTCCAGTAACAATATTCAGATAAAATGCATAAAAAGAGGTTTGTGTTTGTAACATTACAAACTGTGAAAAACTTTAAGAATTTTTTTTCCAAAGCTTCTTGCTCAAAATAAACAACCAGTGGGCAGAAATGAGCTGAACGGAGGAACAGCAGCTGCTGCTGCATCTTACTTTCTTTCTGTGCCTTTGGTGATGGTCACATTTCAAATGACTTCTAATGTTTTATTTTGTTTGGTTTTTCTTATTCTCATTTTCCAACTCCCATCTTCACCAGGCAATTGTTAGTAAAACACTTCCGCAAAGGGTTCTGTTGAACCATCAGACTTATTTAAGACTAAATAAATAAATTAGGTCTGGGAGTTGCATGAAATGGTTGGAAAAATTGAGTTATTGACGAGATGGAAAACAAAATTGAGGCAAAAATGGGTGATAAGGTTGCAATTAGCACAGAAGGTCTGGTGAAAGGAGACAGAGACACATGCAAACAAAAGGAGAGAACAGCCCATTAAAGACGTGTCCTGGTTCAGAAATCAGTTCCAAGTGAAGGTGGAAACTAATTTATGGAAGGGAGAATCCAACAAAATAAAACAGGAGACGAGGTTCACACAGAAAACCCAGAATGCACAGAAAACACGAACCAGAATCTGAATGGTCTTAATAATGCAAGAAAGCATAATCATAAGAAAATTTCATTCTTTCTTTCTTGTTATTATGTTTTTGATGGACAGCAAAAAGCCCAGAACATTATGACCCACCCATTAGGCTGGAGGGAATGCGATGTAAAGCACTAACTGTGTTTCCATTGGTCATATAATTGCGCAATTTGACATTTTGAACATAAATTCGCTTAATGGAAACATGAGAATTTAGAAGAAAAAAAAAACTCGCTTTTCAACAAAAAGCTATGGTGCTGCTGTGATGAGTTTTTATTTTTTATTGAATTTAGTTTATTTCGCAAAACTGCAATGAAAACACTTTTCTTCCCATCACAGGAGTCACATGATCAACAACCAGATGTTGCCAGTGGTGCAAACCATAAAGAAGAAGACAACAGGAAGTGAGCCTGCTTTTGTTTTAAATGACTTGTTGCGTGAACAAACCTATTCAAGAGTTTAATGACTTTTCTTATTGTAATGGAAACACTGCTAATGTGGTGACGGTTCATCTAATTCAGACATAAATGTGTCTAAACTGCTGTTTTATTAGGTGTCAAAATAAATATTTTGTTAAACGAAGTCCTAATCTGCCATGAGATGTAGAGTTAAGTAAGAACACATTCATGAGTGGCCTTAGCTTCCTTCTTGAGGACTTTACCAGGCTGCTTCACATAATCAGTTTTAACTCAGATCAACTCTCCATGATGTCATCACGGTGATTTGCTAGTGAATTACATAAACTGCATAACTTCTCATGCGACTGCAGCCATTTATGCAGAAACGTCGTGGCATTTTCACCCAAAGGTAAGTGACGGGTGACTGTTGTGTTTGCTATGCAGTTAAGTGAGATGCTGAGAAGAGATGAGTCTGACGAGCACAAAGCTGAGCGGAAAAATGTTCAGACTAAACCTGAGGTTTTTTTTAATTAAGAAAGAAATTTCACGTCCTGATTTAAAACCGCCCCTTTAAACTGAGCCATTCTGACAACCTGAAGTACAACTGAAAGACCTTGAAGAGCAACACGTCTTTTCACGTGTATTTTAATATTAAATACAAATGCTGAAATTCTAGCATAACTGGTAATCTCAGCACTTTTTTGTCTGTTTTTTGGTCCTCCCTCAAAAACACTCAAACCTTATATTTTTTACCACGTAGCGCTCAACTATTGTGACGCCTATTTTTTCAGCACAAACCACAAAATAAAAAATAAACGGGGGGAGAAACACTGTTAATTTAGTCACTTTCCTTCACTAGATTTTCATCACCTTCTTTAAAATAAGTTAATGTAAACATAAATAATGGGGGGGGGACAAGAACCTTGGTGTAAGAGGAAATTTTACAGGTTGTTTTTTAAAATTCATCAAACATCATATTCTCACCTCTCTCGTTCTCTCTCGGTCTCCTTGTGTGTGTCTTTATCCTTCTCTTTCACACTCTTTTTCACAGTGACTGTGTGTCCAGATGGAGTGTGTGCCTTGCTCCCAGACGGCCTTCTGGCTATTCATCCCCCATACACCTCCAAGCTACATCCCCATGCACAGAAATCTGCTCATGCAAACACTCTGAGACAATCTGAGACAACCAAACGGCCCGGCTCACCGGCTCACATTATTATTCTTCGTAAATCAGCCTTTAGAAACTTTCTCTTCACAGTAGATGCATGTCGCATGTGAATCCATGACAACAAACCCCCAACGTATCATAACGTCTAGATGGCAAAAGCATAAATTAACTGTTGCATGACTGATGGATTCGCTGAATACTGAATGTTTCATATGTGAAATAGAAAATTAAAAAAGCTTAGTAAAGTGCAAGAGACTTGCTGTCATTAAGTGAGTAACTCATCTTTGTACCAAATCCTGCGCAGTGGATGATATAAAAACGGTGACATGAAATAAGAACGTAGTAGAGGTAATGAGCACTTTCTACTCACAAATTGTGTTAATTCAATCAATACAAATGTTGCACATACAAACAGTTGGTTTTTTTCCCCTCCCCAAAACCCAGACTGAAGCTGACCAGGAAGTAATCAGAAGCCATGGCAACAGCGTGGCCGCCCAACACATTCACGAGAGGCAGATCCTTGTTTACGCCGCTAACAAACCTGTTTTCCATTTGCTTGCTGAACTGAATCCAAGGAACACATCGAGGATATTAACACTTCTAGCAAGTGTTATTGTTTTGCTGTATGGGAAAGTTACACCTTTAAGTTATTTCTTTTTACCTCTGGCCGTTGAATTGTCAGATTAACAAACTGCCAACTGTGTAACTGATCATTTTTTGGTAGAATGAACGCTACGTATTAAAAAAATTTTCTAGCTATAGAAAATGAGATAAAGTATGTAGTGTTTTAATGGGATAAGACGTTAAAATGTAGCACATTTCATGGTCTACCTCAGTTTTGTGTCTGTGGAAACAGGCTCATTTCTTTGACCTGAAAACGAGACACTTGATCCTTTCACTCTACTTCCCAAGCCTTTTCATGAGGAACAATTGCACTTGCTTCTTAGGTAATCATCTTTACCCAATCATTAACAAAGGTCAAGAGCTTCCCATAATGTTTACATCTAAGATCAAAAAAGGAAGAGAGAGAGGAGAAAAAGGCACACAGGAATTCTCTGATTTTGTTTTTTTAAAAAACAAAGAAATAAAAAACAAACATCTTGTTAAACAGTTTGTGATACTTGAACTATATCGATTTAAATGCAACTGTAATATTCCTCAGGCTTTTCAACCTGAAGAGGTGTGAAGAAGATAAGACGAAGGTTTGGTTGTTTACTCGCGGTCAGACCAGCCTGGATTCTTCCAGTCAAACTCGGTGGTTTGGCTACTTGTCATCCTACTAGAGTCTCAAGCTTGTGAGTTTAGGTAAATTAAAGAGTTCAGGTAAGTCAGCTTACCTAAACAGCCATGAAGGCTCTGCAGTGCCGTTCGCCACGTCTGGGAGATGAAAACAGCTCAGTTTACAACGATTCCAACAGACATTTTAATTTTTGAATAATGTTTTTTTTATTAAAATATAAAAAATTATACTTTAGCATCACTCAGAACATCTTTGTGGTTTGTGCATATTTCAATTGTAATTATTTAATGCTGTAAAACCTGTTAAGACAGCAGTAATTTTGCATCGGGTTGCCACATCATATCATTCTCACGTCTACCACGTTTATTCACTGCATTTCAAAATGTGTGAGGCAGGGAGACGTTTCAGCTTATTCGGCTAAAAGCTGTCTGTTCCTGAACATACGCTTTACGACAAAATGTAGTTTTCCTTCTTCTGAATCTTTTCATTTCTTCCCTTAATTACAGCTCTGTTTCATTTTCTCCACATTTCCTGTCTTAATTACTGTTTTTCAATCTCGGCAGAGTAATGTCATCTTTCTGTGGCGAGTCCAAGCGAAGCGAAGACTTTTACATCTCCGTTGGTGTCAAAATTGTTTTGTTTGTGCGTCCGTGCCGGGGTTCTTGGTTCGACTCGCTGAATCGTGCAACAATTTGCACCTCTTAAACTGTTAACGAGTCACTCACAGAAACACACGGCAGGAGGCGCTGAATGTGTTCAACTTGTCCGAGCGTCAGCTGGCATGGCGGACACGCACGGCTCCGTGACCTGAGCCACCTCTGCCGTTGAGAGGTGATAAAACAGGGAGTAAGATTTGCTCTCATAACAGTTTTCGATTACAGTGCGCTTGTGATTGTGTGTCAGACAAGCCAGACATATTCAGGGAGGTCAGGCGGGTCAAATTCCTCGGGAAGAGAATGTGGAGTCGAAGGCAGAAACATGGGAACTCAGGAACCCACCCTGCAGCTCTCGCTGCACCCGGCGTTAACTGTTGCTTGGAAACCAAACAGCGCTCCTCGCTTTTCTATCCTCCCTTCCTTTTTATTCCTGCTCTAAAACCTACAATTTTCATTATGATATGCTGTTAAGAGAAGCGGTGCCGAACCCTTGTGCAGAATTGGTCTGCTGATACTTGGGCGCAGCGGGCGTTTCTCTGACAATCGTGTTCTGATTGTGGCAAACAATCTGAAGATTACTTGACTAAAATATTGGGTGTGGCTGACAAAGGACAGGGTTGTGGCATGTGGCACTGAACAGACAAAGATAAGGAGAAAGGAGCCAAAAAACGGGGAAGGCAGGGCAAAGAAAGGAATTGCCAGGCATTCTCTAGTTTTTATGTTTTTAATAGGCTGACCTAGCCTGACCATTGCCTTCCTACATAATTCCAGTCGATTTTAATTTGCCTTCACAGCAAGTCTGGGTTTTCTCCCATTGATTTGGATTCTTCTGGTAGAATTTCAATTGGACCAATCCTCGAATAGAAGAAGTTGTATTGGATTGTCCGGGCACCAACAGCTGCATTTCCATGACAGAACGCCATGTTGATACTCAGATAAAGTCGAAGAAACACCATCAAATATCACACGCAAATGAGTTTGTCCTCACAATAAATCGTTAAAAACAAGGGTTGCCATCATCCTCCACTTCCTGCTCATGGTTTGCGCCAGAAGCAACATCCAGTTGTTGATCATGTGACTCATATGATGTTAAAAAAAAGTGATTCTGTTGCTTCTTTGTGAATTAACTCAATTTTGATTCAGCCACAAAAAAAAGTCATCCTCGCGCCAAAACGTTTATCAAAAATACGGGTTTTTTTTCAACAAAGCTGTTTTTCCATTAAGCAAATTTATTTTAAAAATGTCAAATTGCGCAACAATATAGTAAATCTAAATAATCCCGTTTCTCCTCTTTCTGAACAGTTTCAAGAGACTGACTAATGAATTTCACCAGTGTTTCTTCATCTGTAAAGCAAGTTTTTTTGTTTTTTTTACTATCCCATAAAAACACCACGTTGGCAATGTCAGGTTTTACACTTTCATGCCTTACAGTCAACCTGTCATAAAAAACCTGTTGGCATTTTATTGGTAAAAACCTAAAAATGTAAGTTTAGTTGCCAGAAGCCCAGGGTCAAGCGCTGTGTGGCTGTAACAGATGAAGTTATGTAACGTTACATAATCTTAAAAAAAAATCAAAAGCTGATTTCACAGATAACCGTCCGCAAAAAAACTAACATCTAAAAGACACACTCACTCTTTTTTTGTTTTTTAATCTTTGATGTGGAGCGGACTTTGAGGGAGGAGGATGGAGAGGTAGGAGGAGGGAGACGGGAGAGAGCGAGCGGCGGGAACCGGGATGTTGCAAGGTGGAGGACGACGTAGGTGTGAAAAGCAGCTGGGGAAGAGGAGGCAGGATTGACACACAAAGGTGGACGATGCCTCATTTCCACCGAGACGTTTTCCCTCAGTCCTCCGCCTCCTTTTGTGCGCGTCCCCGGAGCCGGACGAACCCAGAGGCGCCCGGGCCGCTGAGGAGGGAATTTCTGCGGCTGTTATCTCTGTTGACTCACAGACGATACACAGGTGAGGTGCAAGGTTAAGTAGATGGGGGGGAAGAGAAGGAGCTGCCGTTATTCTGTCTAATATGTAACCCTGGGGAAGTGATGGGAAATGTTGGAGAGAGTTGGACTTTCCTCTGCGTGACTGTGTATGATTCAGACATAATAATGCACTTTTTTTAAAGGTGAACAATATGTCCCGGAAACTGTTGTCTGCTAATTTATGCTTCAAGGAAGCCATAATTAAAATAAGACGTCGTTTTGTTCTACGCTTCACTTCGTACACATAGAGTCTGAACTCTACGTTATTGAGGAACATTTGCTTCCTGGAGACATTAACTCTTTAGAAATGGTACCCAATCATAACGTGTGTAATGTGCCTCGCTATGAAGCTTACCGTAAAAATGTCTTCCACTGTGAACCGAGAGGTCTGAGCCGAACAAGGCGCCTGTTGATGTTAACTTGGTATTTAGAAGCACAGCCAGCACGGATTGAATGGCGTCCTTTAACTAAAAGCTATAAAATTAGCTAAGTAGCTAGACTACAATTATAAATCAGCGCCGAAAATCAACAACATTGTAAACACCTTCTTCTGTTCGCTGATTGGCTTGGTATAAATTCTGCAGGAGGAATCCAAGTCAAAGGAAGAATTGAATCGAGCCGAAATGGTAACCGTCAAGCTAGATAGATAATCGAAAACGAAACGTTTTTATAACAAAAGTGTTCACTCCCTTTCATTTTTTTGTGCCCCCATTTTGTCACATTTTGTTACTACCGCAAGGTGTGAGATATGTTAACGGGTTAGATTAGCACAAAGTAGTGCTTAATTTTGAAGCAGAAAAAAGTATAGCTTTTCAAATGTCTGCAAAAAATCTCAAAAGTGTGTGATGCTTTAGTGTTCAGGCCAACAATACTTTGTAGAACTTCTTTTCACTGCAGTTACAGCTGGAACTCATGACTTTGTCTAAACCATCTTTGCAGATTTTTTTGGACTATGCGGATGAAGGAGCAGAAAACAAATGCACACCACACTTTTAAGATTTTTATTTCTACGAAACAAACCAAAAGCGGTTAGCTTTGCCTCCACTTGATAATTATAATATACTTTCTGATGCTTTATTATTCAAGTCAAGTTTATTTGTGTAGCACATTTCAGCAACATGGCAGCTCAAAGTGATTTAACCATAAAAACAGTAACTAATTATGAAACAAGCAATAAACATTACATTTTGTCAAAGTTATCAAGCAAATCCACATCAGATATAATGATCAGTAGTTGCTACTAATCAAAGGCAGCTTTTAACAGGTGTTCAGGTTTCAGCCTTGATTTAAAGGGACTCTGTTTTCCACTGTTCTCCAGTTTTCTGGAAGTTTGCTCCAGTTTTGTGCTACATAGAAGCTGAATGTTTGTTTAAAATCTATAAATAAACTGTTGCAAAAGACACTCAGTCAACTCATACTGGGGACATGTATTTTTTGGTATTTAATGATGGAATAATGTGACAAGTGTAAATTTGAGTAATAAAAAAAAGCCAGGAATCACAGTAAAAGAAACCACGAGGTCTTTTAATATAAGCATTTTACATATCGAGCTCTGATTTAAAAAACATAATAATTTGATGTGTATCTGGTTCTGGACAGTGGGTGGATTAGAAAGAGGATGCTGGTAATGGAAGAGCAGATGAAGACCACAGAGAAGATTCACAGACTGATTCCTGCTTTTATTACTGAAACAGCAGCAAGAGAAAAGCTGTGCATGGAAACTGAAGGATTTAAAAGGGAAAGGAGCAGCCAGGGCTGCTAAACGGTTTAATGAAGTGATCACCAGCAAGTGTGACGACCTCTCTGGAAGCAACGAGTTCTGCCAGTTTGTGGCTTTATTACAAACAGGTGTGTGTTAACCTGGCATCAAACGACAACTTCCAAGAAGCTGCCCATCAGGCTAAAGGGCCTCTACGGCAAGATAGATTATTCACAATACATTTTAAAAAAAGAAAAACAAAAAGTTTAGGACGGCTAACCTGAGGAGTGGACACACCAGTTAATTGCTCCACAAATACAAAGACATTTTTATCAATTATTAAGCTTAAAAGCTTCAAAATAGTTTATCAAAAACCTTTTTATTGGTCCTGGAATAACAGGTACAATGAGCCACAATGTCGTCGGCCACCTAACCTCTGACCTCATTCCACATCGATCACTCAGTTAGTTATTCTTCTTGATTGACATCTAAACCGTTTCAGCTGTAGATCATCCAGGTACTGTTTTATTCTGTGGATGTATGGAGCCAGCTTCAGGAAATCCATGAAAATGAAAAGGCGTCGGGTCTGGGCTCATCAAGTAAATGTCACTAAGTGCATTTACTGCTTACTGCAGGTGTCAGCAATCAACCAGGCTAATCACACTGCTGCCTCCATATAGAGGAAAGTGGAATTTATCTGGCATTTCAAAAACACCTAGTGAGTTATTTGGAGTCAATTTGTGTTTTTTTTTCTATGTTCGACTGACATTCACTTTTCTTTTTTTATTTTCCCTGTGAGCTGTAAATTTACACACCAGACAATTAGAGAATGAATCACAAACCCTCTGCATCAGACCTGACAAACACACACTTTCACACTTCCTGTACGTGTGGCCGGAGGTTTCTGCGAACAGACGCAGGTTTCTGTAATCCTAAAGCTCCAACCAGGACGCCACTCTTCACCCCTCGGTTCAAGAAACAACTGGCTGGTGGGAGTTATGGTTTTAAAACATGACATGAACACAACTGCTGCTAAAAGCAAAAACAAAAAAAAGATCTGTAACACGACGTTCCAACGCTGATGAGAGGGAAAATCTACCCAGGAGAATGGTGAAGGCTTCATGACTAGGCCAGTTTTACAGTTTAACAGTAAGTCTAGTAGATAAGACCAAATGGATTCAATGAAAACGTCTAACTGCATAAGAGGCTCGTGTGAAAAGTGGACGACACGATAACGATCCACAGATTAAAAATGAATCAAACAGTCTGCCTTGATATGTACTGGGAGAGTTGAAGCTGCATGGATGTAACGTTTATAAATGAAAAATAAAATGTTTCTTTTTTTTACACGTTTGCTAAAATTGTTCTGATTGTATGTTAAGAAACCCTGTGGGTCTATTAGTGTGTGAACAAATGCACCATTATGGGTCAGAAACAACCATTGAGAACCAGGAGGAGGGTCTTAGCGCTGTCAATCAAGCTTGGCTACATGCTGCTAAAATATGCTTATGGGGGGAGAAACAACTTTAGCCACAAAAACACATAATCTTACCAAGTATTTTTTTCTTTCTAGTGAAAATTTCTTGGTACACTTGAAATAAGAGAAAAATAACTTAGAAATTCTCAGACAGATATAGGAACTTGTTTAGATTCCATAATTCCTGAATATTGTTGAAAAAGAACTAGTCTCACTGGCAGATTATTTCACTTATGACAACACTTTTCCCATCTTACATACTGTGTATCATAAGTAATAAAGTGTCTAAGCTGATTGATCTGAGGGTTGTGGGAGGGTTTGTTTTTTGACATTTAGGTTTTAATTCATAAGCATCATAGATCGACAACATAGAACAGGAAATGATGCGATAATGTATCTCAGAGAACACAGAAAAAAACTACAGTCAACCGCCCTCCCCTCGGTCTCAGTTTAGTATTCATAGATTTTTTATTTTGATGAAATGACTCTAAATTATTCACCAAAATGTGTCTTATGAATATTTTTTTTTAAATTTCATTCATTTGAACACGTTTGGAAGAAACCCTTTCCATTAAAACGTGAATTTACTAAAACATGAACATCCAAAAACATAAAGAAAAAGCAGACATAAAGTATTTTTAATGATACACTGCAATGAGTCAGTATATTTCATTATTTCTTTTCCTAATAATAAGAATGATCTTATTAGATCTTTCTTAGATATTTTTCCATAAACAGAAATGTAACATTATATTTGATCAGTTACATCTTTATTTTAAAAAACAAGATGTGATGGTGTCAAATTATGAACATAATCTGTTGAGAATCTTTTTTTATTGCAAATACTGAAAAGAATATTCAGCATGCAAAGTTTATTATCATGAAAGATGCTCGTTGGAGCATCGTTCATTTTCCTTCCTGATTGGCTGAACCCGGAGATCCGGAGGAGAATCCATGTCAGGTTCTGCAGTAGCGCCAAGATGGTTCCTACCATCTTGCGCCATTAATGCACTGTAATGTATTCCGTATTCCTGGATTCAGTGAATAGATTTTCTGGTAAGAAATACATTTTTTATTTTAAAACCATCTCCTGAAACCACAACAAAAGGGTTTAGAGTTGTTTGATTTGTAGTGAATTTTTAAGCCACTTTTATTCATGTTACATGTTATTCTAAGTCTCCTCAGGTTATTTTAAGTTTGAAACACTTCAACAGAAATCTTTTTTTGTAGTAGTAGTTTGTTTTCACTGAAACCACAGGAAAGTTCGACTCTAACACTCAAGTATCGATGACTAATTGTTCGGTCGTAGGGACAAACCTCCATGCGTCTCTGACATGTAAACATAAGAAGTTCAGCTTCTGTGACCAAAGACCCTCCTTGACGTTTGATGAAGTGGCAATACAGACAACAAAATCCTTAAAAGACATTTAAAAGACCTTCCTCCCCCCTAGAAAGAGAAAAAGAAGCTTTTCAGAGGTCAGACATTATTTTTCTTAAGATGATTTGATGGTGATTTCCCAATAAAAACCCTGCAGCTACTGAGGGGATTTTGTGCTGCAGGAATGCAATGATTGATGCGTTCCTACAAATAACTCATTTAAATTTCTTTTTTGAAGATACAAATTATTGTAACTGCTACACCAGACTAACTCCATGCTGTCAGCTTCTAAGAAACTAAGCGAAAATGAATTACCCTGGAATCACCAGAAGTGGAGCTTCTGGTAACTGCCCACAACTTCTTGAAAGATAAAGGTCAAGTTCTTCACCAATTCTCCAAATCTAATAACAGTTGGCTCGTAACATTTTGCCTTTAGAGGAAATGTGGCTGGGAGAAAACTTGAGCGCAACTCGATGATGCATCAGACTAATGACTATTCATTTCATGTCAGGTCACTGTAAATATGTATGCGTTTTGTGGAATGACAGCTGCTGCGTTTTCATACAATTATCCAGTCAGTTGTCGAGCTGCGGCGTAATCTATATGATCAGAACCGGCCGGAGGAGTCGTGTAAGGTTCCTGTCAAACGTGTCATTTGACTTACAGTCCAGAGTTGTGTAAACTTTTACCACACTTCTTTTTTTTTCTTCTGTGTCGACTTAAACTTCCTTTATTGTCAAGCCTTTTCCTTCACTGAGACAGTTTGACAGTAGCCCCGTTTGAATAGTTATTAATATGTATTTTGCTTAAAGAAATCTCTTCATTTGTACAGTGTGGTGATAGTATAGAAACTAAGTTTTTCCACGCCTTCAAACACGTTTTAAAGGGTTTTATGGAAGTATTGAAATGAAGGAGAAAATGTTCCATTTCTGGGACCATTCATGCTCTCCTTCATATTTAATTAAAGCTGTCAGCCTTGAGCCTTTTTTGAAATTTTCTTTTAAAGTTTAAAGTCACGTCGTTCCCATAGAAGCTCCCAGTCTTCAGAGAAACCTGAAGCAGCTTGGACTGGGATTCACTGACACCCATCCATGCAGAAATGACAGTTTTTTTATGAGATCTTGACACATTAGTTTTTAATGTTTTTTAATTTCACATGGGATGTTGGTGTATAATTTTGAGGAATAGTTAATACAATTTGGAATAAGGCAGGAACATGACAGAATGAGGAAAACATTCTTGATGCACCGCGTCATAAACAAGCTAAATTTAAAAGAGAAATGTGGGAATAACATGAATTTTACAAAAGTTGCAAAAGTTTGATTTATTCTCAGCACTCTGTCTTCTTTGGTGCGTACGATGGACCGTAGATAAAGGAAAAAAATGGGAGTACATTTTCACCAAAAAACTCAAAAATTTTGAGATTAACCTCATAAAATTTTCAAGAAAAAAATAGAAAATTTCTGAGTTTGAAAAGTCACAAATTTGCTAGAAAAAAATGTCAGGAATTTAAAAATTAATGTGAGAAATCTTCTGGAAAAAAACATGGACAAATCAGTTTCAAAAATCAAAGATTTGTGAGTTTTATGAGTTTTCATGTAAATATTTTTCCAAAAGTATTTTCTCAATTTATAAAAACCCGGAAATTTTCAGAAATTGCCAGGTTTTCCCAAATCCTTCTTTTTTTCTGTCAACAATGGCTCGAGACTCGAGTCTGTCACCGTCCTGCATCCGGACCTGGTTCAATTTGTCCAATCAACCTTGAAAATCTTTCCAAGTGTATCTTTTCCTCATCCGTCCTCAGGAAAACACAAAGGCTTTCTCGCAAATTTATTTCTGGATTCTGACGTGGTCAGTCCAAAACCTTCACAAATCCGTTCTTTTGTTAATTCAGGAGTAGGTGTGGGCTCTCTGTGATGCTGGAAATATAAAAATTCATCTTTACCTGTTCAGCAGAAATTTAAAACATGCTACTACCGCTTCTTGTTAACTTCATCATCTTTTCTAGTAGTGGCAACATCCCGTAGTTGATCACGTGATGAAGAAAAAAATCTTTCCATTGTAGTTTTGTGAATTAGACTAATTTCGATGCAGCCAAAAAAATTGCTTCATCTTAGAAAAAAAACTTTTTATCCAACAAACGTGCTGTCTTTTTTTTTCTTTTTTGCGCTTTTGCTATAAGCAAATTTATTTTTGGTATTCGATTCTATGGTGGATGTAAAGATAGGTACAGACACACTGTTCACTTGACACTGATGCAGATTAAACCAACATAAATTCACACTTAAAAACACCTGTGATCGAATAAATAACATCCAACTCTGCTGCCTAAAATCTTGACGGCTCGGTCCAGAACCCCTGGGACGCTGTCCATCCGAGACTGAAATAAACAACGTGTGAGAATGTTCCCTGTTGATTCTCATCTTAACTGTTAAAAGAAAAAAGAAAGAAGAAACAACCATCCAGCATCTCCCAGTGAATCTCACAATAATTTGCAGCTCTCTCCTTATTTTCCTCCACCAACATTTTCCTTGAGTTTCAGCGAAAACCTCACATCCTCTCGTCTGAATCAACATGTCACTCAGCTCTGTAATGCCTCTCGGCACCGTGCCCTGAAATGTGCGAACATCTCATCGACTTTTCTCGAGTGCCCTCAGCGTCGGAGCGGTGAGGGTTCAACTAGCTGCGGAACAACGTGGCTGGATCAGCGAGGGACAAGGACTCTTCAGTTTCTGTCACACCACACAGAACTTTCTCAAAGTATTAACACAAACGCTCTCAGATGCTGGAGCCTATTTAAGCTAGTCAGTTTATCCACCGGAGATGCACTCAGTACATGCTTTTTGTCCCTTCTCAAAAGCTTCTCGTTATGAACTAATTATAGTTTAGCTGTGAAATACCAGCCTGGCCAATGTCTACTCGAAACAATTCTCGCTTCCAGCACAGTCCGGGCTTCCTCCCCGTGACTTGGATTCTCTCCGGTGAATCTTTGAATGACCGGGCCAGTCAGCGAACAGAAGAAGTTGTGAATGATGACGTTCATTTTTTGAGCTGTGTTTCATATATATAATTGTAGCCTGGCTGTAGTTTTAGCAGTGGCAGCAGAGGAAGTGAACGAAGCCGTTCAGTCCGTTTGGCCACATATTGAATTAACAATAACACCCACCTCGTTTGGCTCAAAGCTTTGCTCTTCGCAGTGGAGGATGGAGAGTTTAGGAGCTTATTAGCGTCAAACTGGCGCATTATGCGCGACAGACAATTGTTAGCAGTTGGATAAAATTTTAAATGTATAAAATCCTCACTTCCAGGAAGCAATTGTTTCTCAATAGCTGAGCCCAGACCCCCTTTTCCATCTTCATATTTCTAAATATGAACAGATTTTTTACTTTTGCATACTTATGTAAACAAGCAGCATAGCTGAATCAGTCAGGACAGCCTAAATGTTGTCCTTTGACAGAATGGACAGAGAATGATTGTGGTTCATGGTCATTTATGAATCATGTTGCAGTGAACTAATGAAACAAACTGGTTAGCTGAGGCAACGCATGACAAATGTCCATATATGGTAAGGACGAATTTATTTTTGACAATTAGAAATGTGGCTTACTTATTCTTCATTAAACTGATCACAATGCATTTCATTTGTCGCCGTTCGTTTTGAACTAAAGAATTGATGGGACTTTCAAGACTGATGAAGCTTTTGAAACAGATTCTCCTTTGTGCTCCGTATTTTCATGATTATTTTATCAGTTCAGTGGAAAGATCAAGATGACTAATGAAGAAACTCATTCTCATCATTTATTAGTCTAGGGTTCATCTTGGAAACCTTTATGACTTCATACAGTCATAAAAGTTTTAAACTGATTGCGAGCCTTTATGAACGGTACAGGCGGATCGTGGTCCTGACACCTTGATGTCAAGGAAACGTAAAGAATCTCCAGTCCTCACATTTACAGCCTGATCACTGCTGGAGAGAGACGCCAGCCTGCAAGGATAAGCATGTGTAGATAATGAATGGATGGAGGTTAGTTTTACCCAACGCATTGAAATCTGCCATACTACATTGGCAACACTCAAGAGATTGACAATTACTATTAGTGGACATGTAGTTTGTTTGAATATTATGAAAGTTGAAGCTGCACAATTCACTTTTCACCTTGATTCCAAAGCTAATTTACATCGTGTACAGATTGGATGTAGGGAAAAAAACTCACTCAAGGCTTTCAGTCCAGTCAGTTATGAGATGCTATTAAAAAACAAATTATTAACACTTCCATACAGATAAAAAAAAGAGGTTTAGCATTTCCACCGATGAGCCAACGTTGAAATGTAAAAGTAATAACGTATGCTGATGACACTGAGTTTTATACCTACAGGTAAAGTGAGGATGAAACTAACGATGTAAATGCCTGAAGGGATTCAATGCTTGCACAGTTCCTGTTTGATCAAAAACACTGAAAAAATTGTAACAATATTACTTTATAATTAAGCATAAAGGTTAACTCTCCTGATAGTTTAAGTACTGGACAAAAAAAATTAAAACCATTTTAATAACCTGGATCTTACCTGTAACTCAACTAAATGTTAAAACACATTTCAGAAAGTTAAACTAATTTTAGACATAAGATTTTTGTGCTTCCAGTTCCAAATGGTTGTTTCACATTTTCTGTAGTGTAGCACCAGCAGTTCTCAGGCCACTGGATTCACTACATAAAGACATTCAGGATAAAAATGTCTAAGCTCCTTCCACCCACTGGTACATATTACTGGATTGGACATCGCCAATTAGACGCTTTGCAAAATATTTCATCCTAATATCGATATAGCTAATAGTTGGTTCATTAGCTATTTTAGCACTGATGACATGTCAGAGTGGGTGGCCACTTTATTTTAGCGTTAAATGAACAAAAACACACTGAACTCTGCAGCACGTCAACATGTTAAGGTTGTCAAAATAAAACTAGCATAACTGACCTGCTTCCCACTTTCTCAGTATTTGTCTTTAATAAACCGTTTTCTGTGATACCCTTTGACCTTGTTATCTAGCTGTCATAGTGTTGGCAATTAATAGCAAAACCTTGCATAGTTTCTTCACTTTCTTTGCGTCACTGTGTTATTTTTCCGACCACCGATATTCCTGACTCAATGCATTGCAATCGCGATAAGTTACATGATGTAATAACCCAATAATAGCTATACCATTGTCACACTTAATAAATATAACATCTTAATTTTTGAAAACCAATTAATTAATTTGGTTGTTCCTTAATGTGAAAATAATTCATAGCGGTGCTTCATGTGTGGCGTTTTTCCCTTGCCCTTCGTTTTAAATATACAATATGGCAAGAATCTAGTTGGCAAGAATCTGGGAAAATAAAGGATGCATGCGGTGTTTTGCTATCAATTATCAACGCTTCGACAGAGGTCAAAGGTTATCACATTTCACAGGTCACGAAAAGGTTTGGACAAAAAGATAAAATACAGAACTGAGAAAGTGGAGAGTGGGTCAGTTAGGCTAGCTTGACTTTGACAACGCTAACCTGTGGATGTGCTGCGCAGTTTGGTGAGTTTATCTCTGTGTTTGGGTTGACCGTGTTAATATCACTGAACAGACTTCAGAGCTCTGGATGAGGAGGTTTGAGAGGAAGTGAAAAGTGAATCTCAAAAGTTTCCAGCAGTCATTTTGAGAGATGTGTTCTCTGCCGGGACACAAGCGGTGCGTCCCTCTGCGGCGCATAAAAACGGAGGGGAATTCCCAGTGCAGGGAAATCACACAAACACAAACATTAGCATACATACATGTGCACACGTAAGTAATATTTGTGTCACCTTCACATTAGTATTTCCCCCTCGCTGTCACGATTACGCAGGAACTTAAAGCGCATGGGTAAGTGTGAAAGCAAAGGCTGTCGCATTTAGGCTGAGCTCACATTATGATGGCTCCTCTGCTCTGCATGTGCTTCTGTGTTTTCTCTGGGTGGGAGAAGACGGTTTGTGGTGAGTATTTCCTGTCAGTGACAAGTTAATGGGACCACCTTTCTCCCAGAGGAGGGGAGAACCCCCCCAATGCCCCATCTTTGTCTACAGATACCAACAGTATTTGCAGCTGCTTTTTCACGCTAAAACATCAATATGTGATATGACTGACAGGTTTCTGTTTGTGTTTAATTTAATATTGCAGAGTTTCTATGTAGCCTCCATCAAAAGCTTAAGCTAAAAGTACATTTTTTCATAATGTACGAGAAACCGCTCTGCTCTTGTACTAACAGAATGACCTGGATACACAACTTTGCTCAGTTCTGAAGCTCAGGTCATCTGTACATTTAGAGCAAATATGTGCAGTGAAACCGGCTCGGTGTTGTGTACTGTCATCACGGCCATCCTAAACTTTCCCATGGACAATCCCTTCTCCAAATGCCTGTGAGCGCCTCGGTGTCTGATTTCTCTGAAATGTGTCACTTCACCGCTTCGGAGCAGAAAAAATAAATGTTGGTTCATTTTTGTTCTCTAAATATCTTGAGAAATGAAAACAAAAAACGTATAAGTTGGTGTAAAATAAAAAAGGTAACAGTTTATTTGAAGGGGGTGAATGAGACTGACATGACACCCTCATAAACATGACATAACATCTGTCATGAACATGAATAAGCCTTCATGAATATTTATGATTGTTGTCATAAAGCATCATTCAGTAAATTATGACACTTAATACAAAGTTGACATTATTCAAAATGTCTGTTATGACATCTTGACATTAACCAATAAATTATTACTGCTATAAATTTGTTATAAAATTATTACTGATTGGCACTTTAAAAATTAGTTAACTTTATGTTATTAAATCAGTAATGATTTCTTGGCTAATGTGAAGTTGTCATAGCAAAGACATTTTGAATAATGTCAAAATTGTATTAAAATTGTCATAATTTACCAAATGACGCTTTATGACTGCAGTCATAAATATTCATGAAGGCTTATTCATGTTCATGACGGGTGTTATGACATGTTTATGAACGTACCATGTCAGTCTTATTTACCCCCCTTCAAATAAAGTGTTACCATAAAAAATAGTTGAAAAAAAAATAGTTGTTTTTCTTAGGTTTTAAATTAAACTTCTCATCTTAAAAACATTTTTTAAGCTGTATTTCATATAATACTTTGCTAAAAGAAAAGAAAAAAAGAAAATCCCTGTCGGCAGGAAAGTATGAATAGATTTACAAACGTATCAGCAATTATCTGTAGTGATCTGAGGATTGTGCCCAGTGGAACTCCTGAAAATTGAGTTTCTTGATTTATACATTTCAATTTTCCTCTTTAAATCTTGAAAACATTTTTAAATAAACTTGAAATAAGCTTTATTGAAGGTATTTATTCTCTTAATTGAGGATGTCGAAAGTAATCAAGACTCTATAAAACCTGAAATAGACCTTTAGTGCAAACAGGAAGTGCTGATGCAGTTGCTAACTTCAGGTTGATTAGCAGTTAGCCAGTCGCGGTCAGACAGCAGTTTAAAACCTTTTGGACCTGGCATCTAAAAATCGCACGATCTCGTCAGATACATACTCTGATAGTCTGTATGTTTCAAAAGTTTTAACTTATATATATATATATATATATATATATATATATATATATATATACGGAAGAACATTAAGGGAAAAAAATAATCCCCTTTTTTCCTCTGCCTTTAGAGTAAATAGGTGCCATAAGCTTCAACGACAGAAATCTGAGTTGGGAAGATTGGAAGTTAGTTTCTGGAGGAACACATTGGGTTCTGGTAAAGTTTTAAATGGTCGCATAAAATCAGGATTCTTTTAAAGTCTGATTCTTCTTTTCAGTGGCTCTAATCCTCTTCCACACAAAGCTGTCATAGTTGCACAAGGACCAGTTAAGATTTGGATATTATTGGCTGTAAGAATTTGATTTATTTTACTACAAGTATTCTACGAATCGGGACAAGGACACAAATCTTTTAAATTTGCAAAGATAAATAAATTTTCTACCTCTTAGCTGATTATCAAAAACCCACGTGAGCCATGCTGACCCAGAGTCGACCCCTTGACCCCAATGCAACAAATGAAAACTGAGTAAGTCAGTAGTCGAGCTGTTTGGCAGTCATGCTAGTTACTACGACATTTTTGCATCCACATCAAAGCATTCTTTGCTTTTGGATGGAAGTTTTCACCAGATTTAACTTCAGATTTAACAAAGAGACGCTTTCAGTGAAATTCTTGCCGTTTAAACCGACAAACGAAACTCATGGTAGCAGCTTGGCTGGACCGCTGCCTCGCTTTGCAGGCAGCCTATTTTACTCTCCCACTGAGAGGATTCATTCTTCCATGTGTTTGGATAGGGACTCGTGCTCACTGCTGCTGCCAACGGAAACCGGAAATAAATAAATAAATCAATCAATAAAATCCTTTGTTTACAGAACGATTATTAATATGATCGGTGAGAGAGAGAATAGACGTTCGGTTCTTCCCGTTTCCGGCTCGACTCGAGCGGGATCGGACTCGAACAAAGTTTTTAATGTTTACCTGCCGGGTCTTTGAGACGAATTCAAACGGGGCGGCCTCTTGATGAGTAATGTAGGAGAGAGAGAGAGAGAGAGAGAGCTGGGAGAAAATGAAATGAAAGAAAGAGAGAGGTGCGAGGTCCTCATCATCATCACCATCATCATCATTCGCCCACACATTCCATCCACTTCTCCATCACTCCATTACCTCCATGTAAATGACAGCTCTCCGTGTCCTGCTGAGGGGAGAAAAAGGCCTATTAACACGGCAGCACAGAAAGCCTGAGCACCGCTCAGCCCACACAGAGTGCTCCTCCTTCACCCTCACACTCCCACACATGTAGAAACACACGCGTACACGCCAACACACACACACGGCTGGCCTGGGGAAGAGGTACGGACTCAGAGAATAGGTGGGCTTAGCAGGATGGTTATTCAGTACGAAGAGTCGCTAATTTACAGCACAAAGGCAGAAAAAGAGATGAAGTCACTGACTGCGTTATGCCTTGATTGCCGCCGGTGTGGGCTTGAACGCCGGGAAACTTCAGGAGTTACACAACAAATCAACCCTCTTGTTGGCGTCTCGCCTTATGTTGCTAAATTCAAATGGTTTGGGGAGAAAAACGGGTAGACGGGCGAGTGGACGGGTCGGCACGTATGGAAAATGTTGAAAACATAACGCCGCGTTACAGTGTGTGAGACGGACATGCAGAGAGAACCTCGGCAAGACGTCGGGCAGGGATTCGAACCCGCAGCCTTCTTGCTTGCTCAGGCTTGTGGTATTGGGAATCATGTTTTATATATTCTGCACTTTTTTAAATATAATTTTTGTCTCGGTAAATGTATCCATACACAACTTTGCATGTGTTTATTGCTTGTACTTAAACATGTACAGCTTCATTTATCCATTTGCCTCTATTAGCAAAACAACATCCTACATGACATTAATAAAGTATCTATCTGTACAACAGAGCATGTTTTGTGTTGATTTATTTGATCAATAAAACAATCTGACTAAAAAAACAGAAAAAGAGGGAAAGTAGCAAAATAAAAAAACTGCAAAAAGTCATCAGTGCAGTAATACATATAATAATACTACATAAAATACCTGGTTGGACTTAAAGCTGCAGTGTGTAACTTTTGTAAAACAAACAAAAAATGAAAGAAATCCCACTCTTCTACCTTCCTTTAGTGCTAACTACAGAAATACTCCACTTGGTCATAAATAACCAATCAGCCAGGAGGAGGGTCTTAGCGCTGTCAATCACTCTTGTGTACTGTCTGCTCACACCTTCCCCCTTTCTCTCTGCTATGCTGCAGCTTAGTCACATGTTCATGGAGATGTGTGAGGACCTGGGGATGTCATGCTCATTTGCATATTCTCAGATGTCTCTTCTGTGTCAAATCTTTATTTTCCCCTTTCTTATGCAATTAGAATATTCAAATCTGACCCCACTGCTTCTAATGGGTGTGAAAAATGAGCAAAGGCACAAAAGTCAAGACAGATAAGGAATCTGCTTTTGATTGCACTTTCACATTGAAGTGTGTCACATGTAAAAAGTTCCCCAGAAAGCACATCCACTTCCCTTCCACAGTGCGATGCCTGGGAATGGAAAACAGAGCGGCAGGATATGGACAGCGCTGGCTCCAGCAGCAGCACTGGACAGGGTACGGGTCGCCGCTGCCCTGGTAAACCACATTAGGAATTCCAGTTGCAACACCATCAGCTATGTATTTTCTCATTTTCTCATGGTCACTGGGTTCCAGAGAGCACTGCAGATCCGCAGATAAATATCTGAGGAAACTCCTGTTGAATGTGATCATGCAAATGTAGAACGGCGAGCCTCTGGCGTTAGAAATATTTTTTTGTAAAGGAAATGGACGTGATTGAAATGGACGTGATTGAAATGGAGTTGAGACAGGCAAAAACACTACAGCACTTAATTTGAAACAAATAATTGTATTTTTCGTTGGTTTATTAAATACTGGTGGACGTTTGTTCGAAGACGGTTAGCATTAGTGAGAATAGAGGTTGTCATGTATCAGTAATCATTCGCAGCCTTCCGAAACATTTGTTTCTATCTAATGCAGTCTGAATGCCAAAGAAGTGTGGAAATTATATTTTGCTGTGGTTTTTTATTTATAAAGAAAACATTTCACATTTCATAAGGGCTGCACAGTGGTGCAGTTGGTAGAGCTGTTGCCTTGCAGCAAGAAGGTTCTGGGTTCGATTCTCAGCCCCAGTCTTTCTGCATGGAGTTTGCATGTTGCATGTGTGGGTTTTCTCCAGGTACTCCAGTTTCCTCCCACAGTCCAAAAACATGACTGTCAGGTTAATTGACCTGTCCAAATTGCCCCTAGGTGTAAGTGTGTGTGGATGGTTGTTTGTCCTGTGTGTCTCTGTGTTGCCCTGCGACAGACTGGCATCCTGTCCAGGGTGAACCTGCCTCTCGCCCGGAACGTTAGCTGGAGATAGACACCAGCAACTCATGACCCCATCAAGGGACAAGGGTGTTAGAAAATGGATGGATGGACATTTCATAAATGTCTGTTTATTGTATTGCTATCTAGTTGAAGTGCATTTTGAACAAAGCTGCTTAAATCCAGTCCAGATTTCTTGAAGGTGGTGAATTAGCCCGTTAGCATTAGTGTAGAGTAGCGTGGCACAGGGAATGAAAGTAATCAGTATCATCAAAAAGTCATATCTACTTCCAGCACAATATGAGGGTGGGTTTGATCTGAGTGAAGAGCCTTGTTGCTTCTGTGGGCAGTTTATTTATCTGAGAAAACAACAGCAACAAACTAAACAACAATCCGATATAAAGGTGCATGTTAATGTGTTATTGCATTGCTTGTTTGCAGTTTGTAATTTAACGGCTTGAAATTGGGCCTCTGTCTCTTTAAGAAGCTCCTGCTCATTTTGAAGCTGTGCCTTCAGGAAGTCATCTCAACATGGTTCCTCTAGTAAAACTTTAACATAGCTTTACCAGCTTCTCACAGAGTCGTAGCTCACGGGATGAGCTCAGCAGACGTGCATTTTCACCAGGCGTTTGCTAATTGCTGCTGACTAGTCTGAAGGAGTTGAGTGAGGGAGTCACAAGGGACGACAGCTCTGTGAAGTGGGATATTGGAAACTGCAGCTCCGAGGAGGAGCTGGGTGTTCCTCACTTCTCGCCCACTGGATCTCGACTGCAAGGACAATCTGGTTTAGACAATGGATGACGGTGTGATTGGAATTCCACCATCAAATTTTGGGATCTTTTTTCCCCATCCCTAAAACTCACCTGAAACAAGATGCAGGTAGACATTTCAGCAAGTCACCAACATCCAGCCCAGTTCCAAACACTCTGGACAATCGGAAAAGAAAACGAAGTCACAGTCTTCAAGGCAGCTCAGGCTACCTTGGGAACAGAGTGATGTCTACATCAACACGGCTCCAATCAAGGACAGAAAGACACTCTTTCAGAGACAAATAAAGCATTTCTTTATCAATTGAACGAGAAAACAAGTGAATAATAAAACTCCTGCTTTACTCTAAGAAGAAGCATTGTGATCAGTTCAGATGACAATCAGGAGCTGCTAGACGATCCACAGAGACAACAGTGACGACTGCTGACATGCTAAGTGATTCTTTTCACCCGCAAGTAAACGCAGACTCTCCTCAGGCTGTTTCCACGGGCCCAACACTCAGATGAATACGGTTTTGTGCAGCAGCTCAGCTCAAGGTCGCTGTGCTGTCGAGCTCAATCTGAGTGGGGTTTTTTTCATAATTTTTTTTTTTATTAAAGCATCAAGCCTGAGATACTCTTCACTTAACACGTCGGAAATCATTTCTGTCGTTACGCGTTTTTTATTTCCAGCATCTCCGGAGATAAAGAATGTGACCATTTACCTGGACGTGATTCAGTTGGGTTTGGCTGTAAGAAAGGAAATGCTTACTTTGGTCTTTAACTAGACAGCAGAGATGCCTCTGTGTATCTATTTTTGATTATTTATGGATACGGTGATTAAATGATGAGACATTTCCTGAATTGGCAGAAACTGTTGCATTAGTTTTTTTTCTAAACTGTCTTCCATATTTGTGAAGAGAGGTGATGTACAGACGATTTTCTTTTCTTTTCAGCCTCAAAAACTGCTCAATATTTGAGCCACAGATGGTTTTTAATGTTTTCTGAATTTGAACATGTCTTAAAATCAATATTGTTTGAAAAATTCTCATTTTAATTAATTAATTTCTTTAGATCTAGTTTTATCTGCTTTTTCTGGACTTTGCATTTCTAGGCTGTTGTCTATTTCACTCCTGCAAAAGGTTTTACAGTAGTTTCATATTCGACTTTTTCCAAACACAAAACAGAACAATCTGCAAAAAGGACTTTTTGTGCCTGCAATCCATCCATTTGTGTCCCATATGGGGACATTTTGGCAGTAATTGATTTTGACTTATTTTCTAATTCTAGTGTATTGTAAGGAAATGAGATGATGTTACTCCAATAAATAATATCTACCAGCAGGACGTTGGTTAAAGTGGTTTAGTTTCATCTTCAGTCATAATCTGTCATCATGTCATCTGAGTGAGTCAACTCACCTGGAGGACATTTTATCAGCTCATTTTCAGTTTATTCCCTTGTTTTTTTTCCAGATGTTATTAAAATAAATTACTTAACTGAAGGCGTTCTTATAAACTGTTAGTTCAAATGTGTTATTTTATTTCTAGATCATATAGTTTAGGTTGGATCTTATTTTAGTTTTACATTTAAATAGTTTTCCTTTTAATTTATTCGATTGCGTTTTTTGTATTTTTTACTGTTTTACAATTGTTATGATATTTTTTTAAATAGCTGTTCTTATTTTATAAGTAATGATTTGTTTTTGTTGAATTTTCATTATTTGTTCAGGAAGTAGAAAACATTTTCGTTTTATTGTGGTATTTATATCATCAAACTGATGCAATAGTTAATATGTCACAGGTTTTCTGGAAAATTTCCATTAACCATAAAATTGAACAGACATAACGGAAGTGTAGATTAAAAAAATAATCGTGATTTTGATTATTTCATGCAACTGTTGGCCGTGATTTTTAATAACTTATCACAAGAACAAACTTAGTCACTGTAATTTTCATTTAATTTCTTATTTAATTTAACATTTTGCTGTTGTCTTTCTCAATAAGAACAGAACAGAGACAAAGACTTGTGGCTCATTTGTACAGCTAATAGCAGCCACTTTAAAAAAAGAATCGGCTTGCCATGTTTATCGTCATCATAGTAGTAGCACAAAATATCGTGATAAAATCAACGTCCTTATCACGCATGTCAAATGTGCATAATTTTTATTCTGAGAAATATAATGAATGAGAAGTACAGGATTTTTCTTGCCACGTCAGTACAGAGTGATCGCACGTTTTAAAATTCTCAAACTGTGAGCTCAGAGTGAAAAAGATGTGAGGAAGCAAGAGATTGACAAGGAGGCAGCGGCATCACTAAGTGTTGGGGGGATAAGGATCGGATTAATAAATCCCTCTTACTTCTCACTTTAGCACACAGCAGTTCCCTGGGCTGGACCAAACATCCATGTTGCTGTTCTTTAAAAGAAAGAAGTGCGGGCAAGTTTTGAAGAGAGCAACCGCGGAGTGAAAACCAGAGAGAGGAGAGGAGAGGGGGAGGAGAGAGGGAGTGATAGAAGGAGGGAGAGGGAGGACGAGAAAGACAAGAAGAGAGACACAGTGAGACGGACAGATGGAGAAGCATGCAGCAGCAGCAGCAGCAGCCAGGAAGAGGAGGAGGAAGAGCAGGAGGAGGAGGAGGAGAAACAAAGCGTGTTGACTGAGGAAGTGCCATGCGGGGCCATGTGCTCAGGTAGCTCCGTCCAGATCAGCCGCACGCAGCGCCTCACCGCCCGCGCCCCGCAGCGCCGCCGTGTTCTTCTGTCACGCAGGAAATCCGTCAAAAAACCCCCAAAAGGTATGATTTAATGTTTTCACGTGCAAAAGCATTTAAAAAAAACAAAAAAAAAGATATTTTGTGTACAGCTATACTGTTTTGTTTTGTTTTTCATTATTATCGGCTTGGGTTTGTTAGTCGGTTTGCTGCCTTTTCCTCGCCCTGGTTCCTTCATGCCAACATCAGCGCAAGTTTTGCAAGTCGAGCTTTGAAACGTTTGCGTGATGCGATCAGCAGAGAGAACGTGGAAGTGTTCGTGTCAGAATGATACCGCAGATGTAGTGCAAATGAGGAGATTTTATTCCGATCTGGCCAACTCTTGTCAGTCATTTGTGTGACTGTGTGTGTGTGTGTGTGTGTGTGTGTGTGTGTGTGTGTGTGTGTGTGTGTGTGTGTGTGTGAGTGAGAGAGTGTGTNTGTGTGTGTGTGTGTGTGTGTGTGTGTGTGTGTGTGTGTGTGTGTGTGTGTGTGTGTGTGAGAGAGAGAGTGTGTGTGTGTGTGTGTGTGTGTGTGTGTGTGTGTGTGTTGAGTTGTGATGGTCTGGTGTACTGGTAGGTTATTGGCAAGACTGTGGAATGTGTGAGACTTCGCCCCAGATCTCTTTGTTCCCTTTCTCTCTCTTTTTCTTTCTCCATTTTTCCTCACTTCTTTTCCTTTTTTTCATTTTCTTTTCTTTTTTCTTCTTTTTTTTGCGCACGCAAACCAACTCCTGCATGTAGAAAAGACAAAAAAAAAAAAAAAAGAAAATGTTGAAACTTCCCACCGGCTGGGAAAAAGAAATGTCAGGAATGTGATTATCACGTATTTGTGTTTATTTTATCACTGCGGGTCGCGAGCAGAAAGCAAAGAGAAAAAAAAAAGAAGAGAGAGAGGAAACCAGATCGGGCGCACTCACTTTAAAGAACGCATCGCGCGCACCCGGGCGTGCGCGCGATGCGTGCACGCCCGGGTGCGCGGGGGGGGGTTAAAGAGTGAGAGCTATTTGGCAGTGCACGTGAGTGTGTGGGTGGTTGTGTGGGTGTCAGGGTGAGTGGGTGCAGAGCTCTCTTTGAGTGAGAGCACATGTGACTCCGTGCGCGCGCGCGTGTGTGTGTGTGTGTGCGTGTGTGTGGGTGTTGAGTGCGTGCGCGTGCAGAAAGGTGAACGTTAGCCTGCCTGTGCGTGCAAAAGGTGAGGCGACTGCGTGTTTCCGAGTCACCTCTGCTCAAAAAGAAAGGGGAAAAAATGGAGGTGGGAGTGGAGAGGGGTGGGGGGGAATAAGCCTTTCCAAAAACCTCTGTCTTTCTTTATGTTGTACACACACACACACACACACACACACACACACACACACACACACACACACACACAGACACACACACACACACACAGAAAGAGAGAGAGAGTTCAGACGCCTGTCAAACCCAGTGCATTCCTGAGCTCTCGAACACACAGAGTCTGAATGGTGCGGATGAATGCGGGGAAATTCAGCTGAAACGTGAGGACAAAAGCCAGGGGGACATTTAAGAGGGTTTAACTCCGCAGAACCCTGGGAATAAGAGAGGAAACACACACACACACACACACATCTATGCTCACATTAACTCCATGCACAGAGCTTGTGAATGTGCATACATCCCAACACAAACACACGCACACACACACATACTCACACACACACATATGTACAGCTGCGGCTCCAGCAGGCTGTTAGAGCCTGGAACAGAGGGGAATTCCCAGGGAGGAGACAGTGAAAACACTCACTGCACCTCTGCCTTCATATACACTGTATGGACCTGGAGCCAACATACCAGCCTTCTCGCTCTCTCACACACACACACACATTGCTACCACTGCGGTACACCAGTTACTTCAATGGTAAACCAGTGCCTTGCAGAGAGCAGCACTGGTTTGATTTTTTTTTTATGAAAGTTTCAGAAAGGGATTTCTCAGACGAAATTCCCAAAGTATGACAAAAGAGAACCCGGCTTCTTCCTCCTCTTCTTTTTCTTTTCTTTCTTTTTTTTGTAGATCATTTGTGGAGTCAAAAGGAGAGGATTCAAATAAAGAAAAATAAAAAAAACAATATAATTTCTGAGACAAAAATAACAACAACAAAACAAGCGGGGGGGTTCCTTGTTTTCTTTGTTTGTATTGTACGTTTTTTACATGATTGTGGCTTGCAAAGGTTGTTTACCTGCAGCTTCAAAGGCTGAGATTTCGTCAGGTGTTTGTCATCCATGTTTGGGCAGATTGTTAGTTGGAGGTTGTTAGAGTTCACAGGGATGTTCCAGGTCAGTTCTAAGTCCTTTTCCTCTGACGGGCTGACAGGATCGACGTTGAGCTCATTCTGCTCACTGTGACTCAGATCAGAACAGATAAAGAATCGGAAACACCCCACCACCCCCATTCTGATGAGAAACGGGCAGGGGAAAGTATGGGTTTATCCCCATTGCTGCGCCTTTTATGCGTGATTGTACCAGCAGTGCTCCCCCCCCCCTTTGGAGGAACCTCTAAAGCATTTTCTGGGAATTTGCTTTCAAAGCATTTTTCTACAGAGTTTTGGTTCTCCTCCAGCTTAAACGCCACAAGAAATTAGCAATTCATAAAACAAATTTGCATTGAATTCTACTTTACAATTTCAGATGTATGAATATATATAAACTAGACTATATATATAAACTAGACTGCGGCAATATTAAAAAAAAGAGAGAAGTCTCAGTGTAAGGTGAACACAATTCTAATTCTGCAAAGACACTGCACTTATGTAAAGGGTTAATTCATTTTAGCTTGCAGAAAGTTTACAGGAAAAAAAATTGAAAGTTCTTAAAAAAATTTCTGGGAAGTTTGCATCGAAGAAAAAAAAAAAGAAAACAACAACAACAAAAATAAAAAACCCATCCCAAATACCAGAAACTGAACTCATAACCGTAGAGTCATGAGCAGATAGAGAAAACGAGTGGGCTCTAATTTATTCAGGGAATTTTACAATATGAAGCGTCGGTCGTGGTGCTGGTAATATTGTCAGTGCGGTTCAGGGACCTCGCAGCTCCTCGACCTGTGTGTGCCAGGCAGCTGCATGGGGGTGAAAACATTTGTTAATTTCCCAGACCGCTGCAGCAAATCACTCTCACTCTCACAGCCTGAGAGAGACGGAGAACACGAGAAGGAAAAGAAGAAAGTGAAACATAGAGAGAGAGAGAGAGGGGAAGGGGCAGGTGAGCCGTGACAGATCATCTCTCTGCACATTTCACCGGAAATTTATACAAATTTAGCCAAGCAGGTACAATCCCAGCGCAGGTGTATTTCCCCCAAACAGAGATGATCTCAGGGTTTCTCTCAGATGCTGCAGGATGTGTCACTTTAGACTGTGTGTGTGTGTGTGTGTGTGTGTGTGTGTGTGTGTGTGTGTGTGTGTGTGTGTGTGTGTGTGTGTGTGTGTGTGTGATCTGACTGTGTTGACTGAATGAAGGACACAGATCTGGATGTCTGGACTTTACTGAAGGTAATTTGAATGAAGCTGAATTTGCAGGAATGTGGATTTCATAAAACATGAATTTGTGGAGTGTTTTGAGATGGCTTTTATTATTAATCTTTTTAATTAATTATTCTGATACTCTCCAATCACATGAGAGTGAATAATAAATGCAACCAAAAAAAACTATCTTGAAATGTCAAAAACTAAGTTCCTTTTCATATAATTTGTTGACACCTTCCTATTTGTGATTCATAATAATCCTGTTTTTGTTTTTTTTTTCATTTGTTAGTTGTGACTAATGTGTCAGAATATCTTCTTCCCCTTCATTTTCACTTCGACTCGCTGCATGCAGGTGATGCCGGGTGGCATCACTTTGAGTGCGAGGCCCCGCGGCCGCGCCGTCAGGGGGGACCGTCCCTGGAGCGCGGGGGGCGGCCGGGAGGCGGCCGGCAGGCGGCGGGGGATTCCGTGCGGGCTGAGGTCGACTCTCGGTCCGAGCCGATACGACCGAAAGATGCGTCCGGCGCTGGTTTTGAAGTTTGGTTTTTGTAGTTGGGGGGGGGGGGGGGGGGGACGGGCGGGGGGGGGGGGGGCGGGTCTGGAGGGGACAGCGCCGGTCAGACAGACAG
>CAEGAF010014086.1:0-32964 GCA_903067075.1 Micropoecilia bifurca
TACCGTTTCTACCTCCACCTCTCTCTCTTTGTGTATTTCTTCTGGTCTTCTTTCCATTCTTTCCATTTATCCTTGTCCTTTCTTTCTCCCTTGTGTCCATCCTTCCTTGTGTCTGTTCTTCCTTCCTCTGCTCTTTCTTTCCTTTCCCTTCTTCATCAATTCCTTTTTTCTGTTTTTACTTCCACCTTTAAAGTCTCCACAGTAGAAATATTTATTGAATTGGCGTTAACTGCTTTATATTTACGAAAGTATTAAAGAGTTAGATAAAAAGTAAAAGTAAAACCCTTTCAGTCGGTTATTTTAGAATCATAGGGTATCTTATCTTAGAAATATGTTAATTTAAGATTATATCTTGTGTACAGATATTTGACAGTGGAGTGACTGTGACAGAGAGCCTTGCAGTGGACTGGGTGGGCAGGAATTTATACTGGACCGACTACGTCCTGGAGACAATTGAGGTGTCTAAACTGGACGGCACACACCGGACCGTCTTAGTTAGTGAAAATGTCACCAACCCTCGAGGTCTGGTGGTGGATCCCAGAGACAGGTCAGCAATATGTATTTAGCCCTTTTTAAGCATTTTCACATTTTGTCACACCACCAACACAGACATCACATTATATTTGTGAAGTGGAAGGAAATAAAAAATTAGGCTTAGAAAAAGTTGGGCTAACAAAAATGGGATTTGAATTTGTCCTCAGGTGGAGTCTTCACATCTTTTACATTTTTGCCCATTCTTCTTTACAAAGTAGTTTAAATTCAGAGAAATAGGATGGAGTTTCTTATTCTTGCTACAGATTTTCGATTTGTTTTTGGTCTGGCCTTTGACTGTGCCTTTTTTAAGATGTGAACACGCTCACATATTGGCCATTGTGGCCAATAAGAACTATACTTCCTGATTCAGATTATTCCACCAAAATATTGATTTCAGAACTCTCCCTGAGTGAAAACATTAGGATTATTGTTTCTAAATGAATATTAACTTGTTTTCTTTGCTTTATTTGAGATCTGAAAGCCCTGCATCTTTTTTTGTTAATTTTTGACCACATTTCTCGTTTTCTGCAAATAAATACAAATTTTTTGCTTGGGATTTCAGAGACGTTGTCAGTAGTTCATAGAATAAAAGAACAATGTTTATTTTACTCAAACATATACCTATAAAGAGTAAAATCAGAGAAACTGATAAATTTGCAGTGGTCTCTTAGTTTTCCAGAGCTGTATAACAGATGTGTCAGAGTAAACGAGGTAAATAGATATGCATTTACTTTTCATTTGTAAAAGATTTTCATTTTATTTGTGAAATAAATTTGAAGCTTTGCATCATTTTCCTTCTTCTTCACAGTTATGTTAGTGTTGTTGATCCATCACATAAGCCCCCATCCAAATATTGTTGAAGTTTATGGTTGTGACATGAAAAAATGTGCTATTTTTGCGTACCATTGAAAATATTGAAGCTTTACAGCACAGAAAGAGTCGGCAGTAAAAAGATTGTTTCTGTTTGGCAGCGCTCACCTGATGTTTTGGACTGACTGGGGAAGGAACCCCCGCATTGAGAGGGCAAGCATGGATGGGAAACTCAGGACAGTCATCATAAGCAGCAAACTGTACTGGCCCAATGGTTTAACCATCGACTATCCAAACAATTTGCTGTACTTTGCTGATGCCTATTTGGACTTCATTGATTACTGCGACTACAATGGCAACAACAGAAAACAAGTCCTTGCCAGCGACTTGGTAAGTGTAAGAGGTCGTATTCTTTCTCTCAAGGGGAGCATGTGCAGAATACACTGAGCATACCTTTGGATAGCATGTGTAAGACACCTTTTTTTTTCTTCTGCTGCTCTATGAAAAGGTACTGCAACATCCCCACGCAATTACCATTTTTGAGGATTTTGTCTATTGGACCGACAGATACATCAACCGAGTGATGCGAGCTCATAAGTGGCATGGGGAGAACCAGACAGTGATGCTGTTCAACCTCCCTCAGCCAATGGGCCTAGTGGCAGTGCATCCAACCAGGCAACCGGCAGGTATGGCAACAGTATCCATCATGCTGCTTAACCCAGATGTGCTCTTTCCTTATGGTGTCATCTGTTTTGAGAATTGCACCAACTCAGCATGATGCTGCCACAATTGGACATGAATCGGCTTCTTCGCCTCACTAACGTCCCTCTTTCTCCTCCAAATGTAACAGAGCGGATTATAGCGAGACAGCCTCAATCTTTGTTTTACCACACAACAGAACATCTCTCCAAAATGTAAAGTTCACAGGTGTATTTGCAAAGTGCAATTTAGTTTAGAGTAATAGCTTCTTCCCTGCTGGTTTTTTAGTCCATTTTCATCTCTGGGACACAAAACTTGTCCTAGAGATGGCTCAACGTTGCTACGATACACATATCCAGCTACAGGTATCTGGAAATTGTATCTACCTAACTAGACATGTGGATGCCAACAATTAAGATCCTGATCTCTTGTTGGTGTGCCTCTGTATAACTCATATGGTGTTTATTAACCTGTCAGAGTCTTGTCAAAAATTGATGGGAAAGAAAATATTTGATGGTTAAAAGGAAAAATAACTTCAAATCAAATTTCAATTTTGTTGTATGAGCTTTGTTTGTTGTATGAGCACATAATTTGTTTTTTCCTTTTATGTTTCTGTTGTGATTTATACTTAAAAGGTTATATGTTTAGATTTTTTTAATGTATTGTAATGATTTATGAAGGTGCAATTTAGTTTAATCTGATGTGTAGGACAGACATAACTATAAATCTTGTGCTCCCATCTTTAGCTTTTTTGATCTGATGCTGTTTTTTTTTAAGTGTGGATAAATTATTTGATGAAATCAATCAAATCCGAATCTTACAAAGCTGTAAGATTTGGGCTTTCCCAAATTACTTAACTGGCAAAGTGACCCTGACTGCAATCTTCTGATTTTGAGGTACATAATTAAAAATATGTCTTAATTATTTATTTTCTCTAATTACTGTGGTTGTTAGCAAGTATAAATATTGAAGTATTGTAGGCCTTTCTCATGTAAAACAGGATTTAGATTAATCTTAATCTTAATATCAGACAGTGGGGAAGAAAAGAATTGTGTGTGGCTTTTTAAGTAAAATATGTAAATATCTGCTTTTGACTGCATCTGCATTGCATTACTGTTTGTTGTGGCTACATATCAGCTGTAGCTAATATGTCCTGTGACTTGCGATAGCCAGCTGAGATGACTCTCTTCAATTTGTAGGGAGAAATCACTGCTTGGGGAGCGCCTGCACTCATATCTGCCTACTCTCTGCTGTGGGACCAAGATACTATTCATGCGCCTGCCCCTCTGGCTGGACTCTGGCGGCTGACCAGTTCACCTGTGCCAGAGGTATGCAGGCTGCCAACAGGAGGGAAACACTCATCACTTAAATTGATAAAAAAGGAAGTGTGGTCAAATGTTGCTGATAAGTTGAAATAGTCATCAAGTATTCATCTCAGCAGTGATTACTTTCATGAGAAAGAGAAAAAAAACTCTTAGTCCCAATTTGATTCTTGCGTGCTTTCTGTACATAGAGCTGTCTTAGTGTTTGTAAGAGGAGAAATCTTTTTTAAACAGCATATCTGTAGCATAGATTGAATCAAGTACCTGTCAACAGCCTCCCATTTAGACTTTCTTGTAACCTGTGGCTCGGGTCATAAATATTGAGACTCATATGAGCATGTCTTTCATGGTCTCAAGAGGACAAGGGACCTTTAATGCAAGGTCCAAGGAGTCCACCTTAGGTCAGCAGCTTAACTCATCTCAGGTTTCAGCCCCTACAAACCAAGCAGACAGCAATCTGTCCCTGAAGCCAATGATTATCCAAGAATGAAAATGCCCTACAACCATTCTTTGACTCTAATCTCTGATGACAAAGCAAATCAGATTGTGGAACCAGCTTTCACCAGTCAATCCTCTTTATAGATAAAGGTCCTCCAGCTTTAGATCCCTAATTTACACCAAATATTTACGTAGGAAGCCACTGAACACCTATGCCTAATTTTACTAAAGGATCTGTTTATTAAGTTTTTTTCTTTTGTTTTGTTTTGGGTTTTTTTGCACTTAAATTGTGTTCTTGTTTGTGAATAAATTTGCATCTTTATACTTTTTTTGTAATGGTTTTTCAACAAAATCCCTTTGTTTTAGTTTTAGTTGACATCTATAGTCATTTTAGTTTTAATCTAAATTTTAAATTCAGCGGACTTAGACAAAGTGTAGGTGCCACATCACATAAGAGCTTTAATGTAGTTTTTATCTTGTTTTCTTCAGGAAAAAAAAGGTTGTGGTGACCAATTTTTGTTGACAGAATTAACTAGTTTTTATTTTCCGCTAGTTGAGGATCCCTTTCTGGTGGTTGTGAGAGACAGCATCATCTACGGTATTCCACTAAACCCAGAGGACAAGAGCAATGATGCAATGGTTCCAGTCGCTGGTCTTCACAACGGCTACGATGTTGACTTCGATAACAAGGAACAGACCATCTACTGGGTGGAACACCCTGTGAGTCCATCTCAATTAACATGACAGACGGACAGACAAACCACAGTTTGTTTTGTTCATTTGCTCAAAACATGCGCAGCTAGTTCTAGCCTAAAGTTAACAAGCCGTTAACTTGAAGCGGTTGGTGAGGTTAATATGTTCAACTTTGTCAGGGTGAGATCCACAGGGTGAAGTCAGACGGTACGAACAGGACGGAGTTTGCCCCCGCAGCCATTCTCGGCTCTCCTGTTGGCCTTGCCCTGGACTGGATCACAGAGAATCTGTACTACACCAACCCAGCTACACAGTCTATCGAGGTGAGATTAACGCATTTGGCCGTTCATTCATTTGTTTATCTGTCTGCTTACTTGTTTGTTTTGGCTTGGCCAGGTTTTAAAGTTGAGAGGAGACATACAGTACCGGAAAACTATAATCACAAACAACGGCTCTCCGACCGGCGCTGGCAGTCCTGTTGGCATCGCTGTGGATCCGGCACGTGGGTAAGCCCCATTTAACACCGTCCTGGCACCGCCGCTCAAATCCACTGCTGCTCAGCCCTGACACCATCCATCTGGTCGGCTTCGGGAGAGATCTTAACAAGACTCGCTGCCATCTAAAACCCCACAAGCTTACGGTCAAGAAACAGGAGCTTTTATTTCTCATTGTGGCTTAAATAACAGGAGGGAAATGTTTATATTAACAGGAATCATTTTTCCTTAAAACTAAACATATCACAAATCCAGTTACCCAGATATGATAAAGTAAAAACAACTCAGTGTCACAGTACCGCAGCATTAACACACTATTCACTAATGATACAGCATGTATCGTATATAATAATGTAATACATGACATTTATTTTCTTTCAAATTTATTTTGACACTTAAAAACATAAATATAGAATAAACATCAGTTTTACTGAACTGATTTAATTATATATATTTTGCCTTCCTGGGAGTCTTATTAGCTATTAGCTGCTTTATTAAGTTTTCTGCATGTGTGTTCAGCAGTCGGCAGTCAGCTGCTTCATTCACATGATGTTTGTAGCATTCCAACTGTGGTTTTAGAGGAGAATTACCTTAAGTGTGATGGTGAGAATTTCCACACTGTGACTGCGTTTTACAACCAGAAGTGCTTCCAAGCAGCCAAATTGATCTTTTGTTTTATAATCAAGGGGAAGGGAAAACACAAGTAGTTCTCCACAACTGACATGCATTACACTAAAGGAAGAGAATTTCCAATCATTTTGATGCTATCTGTTATCACTCATGAAAAGTATTTGATAGTGCATAAATTATATGATTGCAAATCGTGCACTTTTAAAAAAAATTTAAAACCTTGCTTTTTGTTAACCTAAATATCTTCAGTTAAGTTGATGCCAGAGTAGTGACAAAATTATTTTAGAAATGTAAATACATTGGGAAGGCCCAGATGATGATGGCATGGCTTCCTTGTATTACAAATGGATGAATCTAAATAATTCACCCAAAATATAAGAAAGAGAATGGAGAAATTGACTGCAATTTCCTGATGTCTGAAGTTGCCACAATCATCCATTCAAACAATTACATGCAAGTATAATAAGAAAAGAAATGCCCAGCTATCCCAGCATTCAAGAAGAAGATGAGTTTTTGTAAATCGATTCCAAAACAAAAGAACAATATAAAATGACAAACTCTAATATTTTTAATTTTATCTAGCAAACTTTACTGGACAGACCAGGGAACAGAAAGTGGCATCCCTGCCAAGGTGGCAGCTGCTGACATGGATGGCATGAACCCGGTCACGCTCTACACCAACAACCTTGATCACATTGAGTTCCTCACTTTGGACATCCAAGAGAACAAGCTGTACTGGGCTGTCACAGGCACTGGGAAAGTCAGTTTTTATTCCGTTTCTTCTCTCTAAACTTTTCATAAGATGCACTGTGTACTTTTACTTTGATGTAAACATCCACTGACAACATTTTGCTTGTGTTTTTGTTCAAACTGCCACAGATTGAGTGCGGGCATCCAGATGGGAGCAACCGCTTCCCCATAGTGACGGGTCTCTCCCACCCTTGGGGTGTGGCTGTCTACCAGAACTACCTGTTCTTCAGCGATCGTGATTTTGAGGTCATCGAGCGAGTAGACAAGTCCAGTGGTGCCAACAGGGTTGTGATGCGAGACAACCTGTCGGGACTTAGAGTCCTAAAAGTTCATTTTAGAGATAGTGAGTGACAAACTCCGTCACAGTTTATTTCTCAGTTGAAAAGAGATGCACAATAGTTTTGTGGCTGATTTCTGATTTGTGTTTTGGAAAGCTTTGACCTGCTAAAACACTTTTTTCCCCCCTAAACTCAGCATCTGCAGGTACATCTAATGGCTGCACCGACAATGTGGGGGCATGTGAGCAGCTCTGTCTTCCTCGACCACAAGGTTTTTTTACCTGTGCATGTGCGACAGGTTTTAAGCTAAACGCAGACAACCGGACTTGTGCCCCTTACAAGTCCTACGTCGTCATCTCCACTCTGTCTGCTATAAAAGGCTTCAGTCTTGAAGGCTCGGATCACTCTGAGGCAATGGTCCCCGTGGCTGGAAGAGGTCAGCGACTTTTACCATGTTGTAAACATAATGTGTGACCCGTGCAATTTGCTTTGGTTCTTCTTCTATAAAACATCAAATGGAATTGCTAAGTTTTTGAAATCTCCCCTTACAGGTCGCAACGCTCTCCACGTCGATGTGCACATGGCTTCTGGTTTCATTTACTGGTGCGACTTCAGCAGCACCGTGACGATACAAAACGGGGTCAGACGTATAAAGCCGGACGGCTCAGGATTACACAGTGTGGTCACATCTGGAATAGGACGCAACGGGATACGAGGCATTGCTGTGGACTGGGCTGCAGGTAAGCTGCTGTGTTATGATTTTCACCTACACCTGGCACCCTTACTCAGATTTTTTAGTTTCTGAAAACCAACTACAAATTATGTTAACCTTAAAGACAGAGCTCCATCAAACTAGGACACCTTTATTTACCTTATTTGTCCACCATTTCATGAGTTATGACTTCTAACCCAATATTATCATAATAAATGTGAAACTTTTCCACTTCTTTTCCAAGGTAACCTGTATTTCACCAATGCCTTTCTGACCGAGACGTATGTCGAGGTTCTTCGTTTGAACACGACTTTCCGGAAAGTACTGCTGAAGACGCAGGTGGATATGCCGCGGCACCTTGTTGTGGATCCCAGAAACAGATACCTGTACTGGGCCGATTATGGTCAGCACCCCAAAATTGAGCGTGCGCTCTTGGATGGAACCAACCGCACAATTTTAGTGTCTTCCGGGATAATCACCCCACGAGGCCTTGCTCTGGACTGGCATACTGGGTATGTCTACTGGGTGGATGACTCTCTGGATATGATCGCCCGCATCAGCCCTCATGGAGGAGAGACAGAGATTGTTAGGTACGGAAGCCGCTACCCAACTCCTTATGGAATCACAGTGTTTGAGAGCAGCATCATTTGGGTGGACAGAAACCTCAAAAAGGTTTTTCAAGCAAGCAAAGATCCAGGCAGGACAGAGCAACCGACTGTAATTAGAGATAACATAAACATGCTGAGGGATGTTACTATCTTTGACCAGCGTACACAGCCCACCAACGCGCAGGACCTGAACTACAACCCTTGCATGGAAAACAATGGTGGCTGTGGCCACTTCTGCTTTGCCCTTCCAGGCTCTAGTCAGGGAGCCCAAAACAAAAAGTGCAGCTGTGCTTTTGGTGATCTTGCCACAGATAAAGAGAGCTGTGAGATATCAAAGGAGGATTACCTCATCTACACCACTGAGAGCACAGTCCGCAGTCTGAGACTCGATCCTGAGGACCATGCTCTGCCATTTCCTGTCGTCAATGTGGCTCGCACGTCCATTGCTCTTGATTTCGACCTTACAGACAACAGGATTTACTTCACTCAGAGCTCAGGTGCAGGAGCCAGCAAGATCAGCTATATCAGCCTGTCCTCTCCCACTACAGCTCCCGTTGTAGTAGCTGCAGGTAAGCTCAGTACTGTTACGGTTTGAGGATTATTATGATGAGGTAGGAATTGTAGTAATTGTGCTGTGGCTGTGACAGATCTTGGGGCTCCTGACGGGATAGCCTATGACTGGATAAACAAAAGAATTTACTACAGCGACTACGTCAACCAGAGCATTAGCTCGATGTCTGTAGATGGTGCCCAAAAAACAATAATCGCCCATGTGTCCAGGCCAAGGGCCATCATGTTGGACCCCTGCAGGGGGTAAGCATTACATAGCAAACCCTACTGATGAGTATATCAGTCTCTACCTTTTTTAAGTTGCTTCTTTCTTGTTGTATAGATACATGTACTGGACAGACTGGGGAACTCATGCAAAGATTGAGCGAGCTACCTTGGGAGGAAATTTCAGGACTGATATTGTGAACAGCAGTCTGGTGTGGCCAAATGGTCTGACTTTGGACTATGAAGAGGAGAGACTCTACTGGGCAGATGCAAGCTTGTAAGACCTCATTAAAATCCACTTTTGACATTTATAACTTGCATGTCTTGTTACTTTCAAAGCTTCTGCCATTGCCATGTTTTTACTCTGCCATCAGACAGAAGATTGAGCGGTCCTCTCTATCTGGAGCCAACCGTGAGGTCATTGTCAGTACAGCCATCTATCCGTTTGCAATGACTATGTTTGGTCAGTTCATCTATTGGACCGACTGGAACACCCGCAGCATCTATAGGGCAAACAAACACGACGGCTCTGACCAGAGGGTCATGATTCAGAACCTCCCATCCCGACCAATGGATGTTCAGGTTCTGGCCCGCAGGAAGCAACAGCAGTGCGACAGTCCCTGTCAGCAGTTCAACGGAGGCTGCAGCCACATCTGCACTCCAGGTACAAAGAAGCAATTTAAACTGTGGCAGATAAACCTTTACTTCACCTGGAACCTCTGTGTAAATGTTTGGTGATCTTGCTTTTATCAGGACCTAATGGAGCTGAGTGTCAGTGCCCAGCAGAAGGTCGATGGTACCTGGCTGACAGCAAGTATTGTATTCCTGACAACGGGACTCGCTGCCAGACAGGCCAGTTCACCTGCCTAAACGGCCGGTGTATCCGACCCCAGTGGATATGCGACAACGACAATGACTGTGGAGATGGTAGCGATGAGCTGGAGAGAGTATGTGGTAGGTTCTTCTGAAAAGATCTTGAATTAAAAGTTTTTTTTGGTCATAACCATCTTATTAAAGTCTTTTATGTAGTATTAACTATTTATTATCACTAATACTAACAAATTAGTCCTTTTCTTTCCTTTAACAAATTGCTCTCTTAGGAGATAAACCGATCTTCAGCTATGCTGGTGTGTATTCTTGCATTGTGTGAATGAACTACTAATCCCCCATTAATAAGCAGTAACCAATACTAACAAAATTTAATGTACTTACCTTTTACATGCAGTCCCACAGCTGCTTTCTTCCTTTATTGCACTGTCAGGTAAAATGAGCTACTGGTTCAAGTGAATCTCCTTTGGACTCTTTTCGCTTTTGAGTTGAGCTCTGACCTATTGTTGATTCTGATCGGCAGCCTTCCACACCTGTGAGCCCACCGTGTTCACTTGCGGCAATGGGCGGTGCGTTCCCTACCACTACCGCTGTGACCATTACGATGACTGTGGGGACAACAGCGATGAAATTGGCTGTCTGTTCAGACCCTGCGAACCCACTACAGAGTTTGCCTGCAACAACGGCCGCTGCATTGCAAAGGACTATGTTTGCAATGGCATCAACAACTGCTACGACAATGGGACTACCGACGAGCAAAACTGCCGTGAGTTTCTTTTTAACAGGATAATGTGATAGGTACAGTAAAACCAGATATTTACTTACATTATTGAAAAAGACAATAATATAGATATTATTGTTTTTTTTGTCCTCTCCCAGTTTGACCTTAAATCAGACTAAACATTTCCTAAACATCTAATGTAGAATGACCAAAATTGTCAGTAGGCGAGACCTGGACAGGTTGCCAGTCCGTCTCAGGGATGTACAACCATCCAGACTCACAGTTATACCCAATGGGCAATTTTAAAAAATCTATTAACTTAGTAGTCATGTTTTTGGAAGCCATCGTACCCAGAGAGAATGCAGTCTTGCTATGGGAGAAAACGCAAACTCCACTCAGAACGCTGGATTTAAACGCCGGAAGCTTCTTGCTGCAAGGCACCCCTGCTACCAAATTATCCTGCTAATAAATATATTACCAAGATTTATCAGCTAGAAATAGCTTATTATCTAAGCTGACCTAAAACAGTAAAGGTCTTGTTTGATATAATGTCAAGATGAAAAAGATATGGCTATTCTTTGACACCAGCGTGTACTTAAATTTCTAGGTTTTAATGATAAATATTCTGTGTTTATTTTATTGTACTAACTGTGTTTGAATGTGTTGTGATTCCAGCTGAGAGAACCTGCCAGCCAGAACAAACAAAGTGTCAGTCCACCAACATTTGCATTCCACGGTCATACCTATGTGATGGAGACAACGACTGTGGGGATATGAGCGACGAAAGCCCAACACACTGTGGTGAGCAACAGCTTTAATGCATGTTTTCTCTTTCAAATGCTCATAAAAGCATAACAATCATCATACGTCTCCCATGCTATTGAACTCAAAATGGACACAGTCGCTAAGGAAGGACTCGATAACAAACTTATTAAGTAATCATTCATGCCTCTAAACAAAAAGTTGAAGTATTTATTGGTGTTACTGTATTATTGTTACTATCTTAGTAATATACTGTTACTGTATTAGTAATTTAACTCCCAGAATCACTAAAACATATAGTCCAACAGCTTATCTTGTTGTATCTGCTTGGCCAAGTTCAACTACATTAGCGAACCAGCATCCAAGAAATGAAATTGAATTTTGTTGATATATATATATATATATATCAACATATTGAATATATATATATATATATATATATATATATATATAGTTTTGAAATTAGCTACTGCATATTGTTATATATTTACAAGTATCATCTTTTCCAATTCCATTGTATTTTTTCAGGAAATGGCATCAATTTAGATAACAGACGGTTATGTTTTACTAAGTTGAGTCTATTGGCTTTTCAAACAGTTTTTGATATTTTGCAAAATATATTGTGATCAAAAAGCAATCGTAACATGAAATGATCTCCATCTGACTCGTTTCCTGCCTGCATCTTCTACATAGCTGCAGCCACTTGCTCCCAGAGTGAGTTTCGTTGTTCCAGCGGTCGCTGCATCCCCGCCCACTGGTACTGTGACGGAGGAGCCGACTGCTCTGACGGCTCTGATGAACCCCTCTCCTGCAGTGAGTGCTCCTCGACTCTCTCACACATAGAATGAGCCTACCAGCTTTGTGCCGAAGCCCTCCACACCCTCCATCGCCCCACACCCCAACCTTTTATCAGCTGCTCACTTATTGTGTGAAGGTGTCTGTTAGCCCAATCTGTGTAGTGTGAGAGACTCCTGTGAGAGATGTAGCGGAGAGTGTGAGTCAGTGGTGTATTCCTTTGTTGATGATGTGGTCAGCCAGGCCTCCTATTGTGGGCTGCATTCCTCTGTGGTGACGCCCCTCAATGTCCTCAGACAAACAGCACCTCCCCCTCTCTTTATCCACCCGGGGTTACAGAGCCTCACTTTGGCTTTTGTTTAGATTGCTCACCATGCATGGGAATGTGGAGTTGCCATGACTATTTTGAAAGCTTTGCCAGTGTTGTATTGTGTCCTCTTTCGAAAGTTAAAAAGCTACAAGAGAACTAATAGGAAAAAGTTACAAACAGACAGAATAGACTCATCATAAAGGGGATGGCACCAAGAGTAGATACAATTTGGGTGGGATTTGGTATGTTTTGCTCAAACCTCTGTGTTTCTCGCTGATATCTAATATGCATAGTCTGTCTCCGCAGCCACACTGGTCAGAACCTGCAATACAGATCAGTTTCGCTGTGATGATGGCAGGTGCATTGCTTTATCATGGATCTGTGATGGAGACAATGACTGTGGTGACATGAGTGATGAAGATCAGAGACACAACTGTGGTATGCATTTCTTATTTGTATTAATTTCCTCTATCTTTTATCACCTGTAGGAATCAAAACCTGCAGAGGGGAGGCAATATTGCAGCCCCCATATATTCAGTTGATAAAGCAAAGTCATTGCAATAGATTTTTTCTTCCTGATTAATCTTTTCCACTTTGAGATGAATATGTAATATAGTTTTACCAAACTGACAGTTGGTGTTGGCTGTTACGACTGAGGTGATTTCACTACGGCTGTTGTAAAAGAATATTTTAATACTCAAGTACTCCATCAATTATTGTTATGATTAATCAAGGACTCTAAACTTTCTCTCTCTCTCTTTTCACTCTCTCTCTTTCTGTCCATCAGCAGCACTCTTTAAATCATTTGCTTTCAAATGGTCACCCCACAGTTCTGGGATGAGAAAGGCTGGCAAACTTAAAGACTTTAACTATGCTTATTGGTCCTCCATCAAAAATGAAAATTTGAACATTTGAAAATTTCACGTTATGCTGCTGGCACTTAGCAACAACTCATAGGCGGAAGTGAGAGCGCTGCCCAACACAAATAATGTTCCTGCCGGAAATCGACGCGCTAAATAATAAAACATAATTTAACGAAGCTTCAAGGCAGATACATTTTCCTCAAGGAATTTTAAGAATTGAGGTACTCGAATCACTCGAGGAGTCACTGCAGCAGTAGATTTCACACGCTGATATTGCAACAATAATGACAGTTGGTGTTGTTATTGTGTGCAGTTTTATTTTCTGAGCAATGGTATGGTCACATATTTTCCCGATATCGCGATATATATTTAAAAAAATTTTCATCTTTTCCAGTTTGCATGAATATGTAGTTTTACCAAACTGTCGTCAGTTGGTGCTAACTGTCTGGGTAGGAATGTGCCTGCAAGGTTCTGGTTGCAGTACTTGTTGCCATTATTCAACTATTTGAATTTTTTTGTTTTTTTACATGTTCATTAATTTTTTTCTTTCATGCTCCCCTGTTTTACAATACTATTTGACTTTGCTGCCTCCTGCTGCCCACATGCCATTCCTTTTCAGGATTTTGGCACTCTTCAATCATAGTGTTGTTGGGGGAGACACTGGCAGCCAGTCCCAAGCATCTTAGTCTCCAGCAGATCTCCAGTCCAAGGAGCTAGCATTCCTGATTTCTCCTGCCTCACTCGTTACTTTGTGCTTGCCTCCTCTCTCTGGCTTTCTGGCTCAGGATGGATCAAGATTCTTGTGTGCTGCTCCAAAAATAAGATGCCTGAAGCTAGGGACTTTAGCAGAGCTTGAGCCTCAGCAGGAGGCTCATTTCAAACAATGCCATCATGGCCGTGCAGTTCGAAATACAGATTGGAATGTTTGGATTTCCAAAATATGTCACCATTGTTGTTCGGGCTCTCGCAAATCCTCACGTCTGATTTTATTGTTTTCCCCAGCCAATCGCACGTGTTCAAGCACAGAGTTCACTTGTGCCAACAACAAGCCACCTCAGCGGAAGTGTATTTCACGTGACTGGGTGTGTGATGGAGATGCAGACTGTGCAGATGCCCTAGATGAACATCAAAACTGCACCCGCAGATCCTGTGGCATCAACGAGTTCACCTGCAGCAATGGTCTCTGCATACGCAGCTCCTACAGGTTGGATTTAAAACCTCAAAACTGTTGACTTGGTACTCTGACAGCGTGAAAGTTGAGGCTAATTGATGTCGTCTTTCAAAATCAGATGTGACCGTCGTAACGACTGTGGAGACAGCAGCGATGAGCAAGGCTGCACTTACCAGCCCTGCCAGTCACACCAGTTCACATGCCAGAATGGCCGCTGTGTGTCTAACGACTTTGTCTGCGATGGAGACAATGACTGCGGGGACGAGTCTGATGAGCTGCAGCATATGTGCCATACACCTGAGCCCACCTGTCCCCCCGGAGAATTCAGATGTGAAAATGGACATTGTATTCCCTTTAGGAAAGTATGTGATAGGAATGACGACTGCTCCGACAACAGCGACGAGAAGGGATGTGGTGAGTGTAAAAGGATGCAGGCAATACTTCAGAAATCAGAGCCTAAGTTAAATGCCTGCCACTGTGTTATAATCAAGCTGAATGTAGAAAATCACAAATTAGAGTAGCCACAAGACTACTCTACCCAGTAAGAATAGCGTTACTTTAAAAACATTGATTAATGCGTTATGAAGAATTTTGGAAAAAACAGGAAAAGATTCTGGAAAGCTGAAATGGAGAAATTGAAGAAACACTTGAGTGTAATTTTGACCAGTTTGGAATAAAAAAAACAATCTACAATTTGAAACTGTAGCTTTTATAGCTTAACATTGAAGATGCATGTTGTGTGGTCACTTCGCCCTGTAACAATGCTGATGCCGAGTGTGGGTAAACTTTAAGACACTGCCAGAAACTGGAGGCAGAGCAGCAAAATTGACATTATTTGCCTCCTCTCTAACCGCAGGTATCAATGAGTGTACAGACCCATCCATTCACCACTGCGACCACAATTGCACCGACACACCCACCAGCTTCATCTGCACCTGCCGTCCAGGCTACCGCCTCATGTCCGACGGCAAAACATGCGACGACGTCAACGAGTGTGTAGAGACGCCCAGCGTTTGCAGTCAGATCTGCGAAAACACCGTCGGCTCCTACATGTGCAAGTGCTCTCCGGGATTCCTCAGAGAGCCGGACGGACGCAGCTGCCGTCAGAACAGCAACATCTCTCCCTACCTCATCTTCAGCAACCGCTATTACCTTAGGAACCTGTCGACAGACGGGCAGGCCTATTCTCTTATTCTGCAGGGCCTGACCAGCGTGGTGGCTCTAGACTTTGACCGTGTTGACAAACGCCTCTATTGGATCGACGTGAGTCGCAGAGTGATAGAGAGGATGTCTTTTAACGGCAGCAACCGGGAGGTGGCGGTCAATGGAGTTCTGCATGGAGAGGGCCTGGCGGTTGACTGGATAGGAAGGAAACTGTATTGGGTGGACAGCTTCCTAGATTGCCTCAAGGTGTCCGAACTGGACGGTCGCTTTGTCAAGAAACTGGCTGAACATTGCGTGGATGGGAATAACACCTACTGCTTTGAAAACCCCAGGGGTATCGTTCTGCATCCCAAATACGGGTGAGCAATTCATTCATTCATTCCATTCATTCATTCATTCATTCATTCATTCCATTCATTCATTCATTCATTCATTCATTCATTCATTCATTTGTGTTCTTTAAACAGTAACATTTGATTTTGCATTTATTATATTAAACTGTAATATTTATTGCCGGCTGTATTTGGAATCGTAGTATTTGAACAAAATAGAAAGCACAAACACACATAGTTCTTATTTTTCTTTCTACTAGAAGTGTTCAAAAATATTTAACTCGTGTTTGATGCCATGATATTTTTTTACCAGTTCAGACACATATTGATGGAGACTGGGTTTTTATATGTGTGGTCTAAGTTCTACTTTCTTCTGATTCCTGTCAGATACGTCTACTGGACAGACTGGGGAGACAAAGCCTTCATCGGTCGTGTTGGGATGGATGGAACCAACAAAGCAGCAATCATCACCACCAAGATAGAGTGGCCCAACGGCATCACAATCGACTACACCAACGACAAACTCTACTGGTCAGATGCGCATCTCAACTACATTGAGTAAGTTCGTCAGGAAGTTGGTGAATTTTTGTCCTCGCAGCAGATGGACTCTTGTAGATGTTTAAATTTCTATTTATTTTCCAGATACTCCGACTTGGACGGTCAGCACAGACACACGGTGTACGACGGAAACCTGCCGCACCCTTTTGCCCTGACCGTGTTTGAGGACACTGTGTACTGGACCGACTGGAACACCCGCACTGTGGAGAAAGGCAACAAGTACGACGGTTCTGGTCGAGAAGCCCTGGTTAACACCACACACAGGCCGTTCGACATTCACGTGTGCCATCCTTACCGCCAGCCGATTGGTGAGTCTTCACAAGCATCGCGCTCATCACTTCCTGGGCTTTATCTACTAAGCTGTGGTCAACTGACCTAGTTTGTCCGTGGCTCCTGCTTTGACAGTAAACAATCCCTGTGCTGCGAACAATGGGGGTTGCTCTCACCTGTGCCTAATCCGTCACGGGGGGCGAGAACACACCTGTGACTGCCCCGACCATTTCCTGGCTGTTCAGATAGGAGGTGTGACCCGATGCCTGCCCATGTGCACCAGCACCCAGTACAGATGTGCAAACAATGAACGGTTTGTCACCATTTCTTTAACGCGCAGCAGTTCTTTATGAGCGTTGTGGCACTTTAAATACCAGAGGTCCTCTACCAAACTGAAAGGGAAACTAGCAAACAGAAGCTTTTGTTTTAGATGTTTCTGACACCAAAACCTCCTCTTTCCTCCCTACTTTACTGATATCATTGCAAACAAAAGTCCCCTGCAAACAAGAAACAGTTTAATTATTAAAGATTATTATAATTATTATAATCTACCAGTGAGAAAGTATTTTTTGTTTTATTTTGTAGATATTGACCTCGATAAAGATTTTATCTGATATCTCTTTAAGAACGGTGACCTGGTAAAATATAAAAAAGTATTTTTTTCTACTCATCACGCTGTGATCAGTAAAACACTTTCATTTGGAGCAGAGGTGACGTAGCAATGTGTGAGAGAAATTGTTTGAAAATAAAAGTTCTTATAGTAAAGGATGACTAAAAGCCAGTCAGACTTATATACCGTTAAGCTGAATTGACACAGGGTAACTCTTCCACCACCAACGAGGAGGTACTTAATTTTACAACCAGATAACGCCATACGACATATTTTTCCTACAGGAAAGGGAACTATTACCGATAATAGCTTCACAGAGCTTGAACTAACCTTTCAGATCTGTTCATATTGCCGTGTAATTGTGTACGTTTCAGATGATTAAAGCAGAGCTTGTTAGTTTTGTGTTATTCACTATGTTCTGGTTCACACTGGTTTGTCCTGCCTCTGTGTCAACAGCTGCATCCCTATCTGGTGGAAATGCGATGGTCAGCGGGACTGCAGGGACGGCTCAGATGAGCCCCCTACCTGCCCTGCTCGCCACTGCAGCCTCGGCCAGTTTCAGTGCAACGACGGAAACTGCACCAGTTCGCACTTTCTGTGCAACAGCCGCCGGGACTGTCCCGACGGCTCAGATGAAGACGCCGTGCTGTGTGGTGGGTGGTTTAGCTGCTGGACGGACCTGTTTATATTCCTGACTCTCTGACTGGTCATTGCTTGACTTTGCTCCTCCCAGCTACACACCAGTGCGAAAGCCATCAGTGGCAGTGTACGAACAAGCGTTGCATAAGCGAGTCCTGGCAGTGCGACGGCGAGGACGACTGTGGCGATCAGTCCGACGAGGACCCTGTCCACTGCGCCACCAGGACGTGTCGCCCGGGACAGTTCAAGTGCCGCAACGGACGCTGCATCCCGCAGAGCTGGAAATGCGACGTTGATGATGACTGCGGCGACAATTCAGATGAGCCTCTGGAGGAGTGCAGTTAGTAGCTTACAAGAATTTACCCCATTGCTTTGTCCTTTTATGTTTCACGTTAGTTTTATTAGGGTTTTATTAGGAGTGGTGGGTTTCAAAATATTAGCAAGTGCAATTTTTTTCTGTCCTCCATCTGGCTTGTGGCGATACAAGTGTACACCTAACTTTTCATATTTGTATTTGTAAAGCAGCTTGAAAACCACATATTCTTTCTCTTTCGCCTTCACAATCAATGTGTCTTTGTTATGTATTTAACTCAAAACTCTTAGGCCTTTATCTTAACTGTCTCTTGTTTTTTTGTTGTTTTTTTTTTAAGTGGGTCCTGCGTATCGATGTGACAACCACACAGAGTTTGCCTGCAAAACCAACTATCGCTGTGTCCCACTCTGGTCCATCTGCAACGGCCACAACGACTGCAGAGACAACAGCGATGAGCAGAGCTGCGGTGAGTCTCTTTAACAACATCCCCCCCTCCTTCCACAACGAGAGCTCTTCCTGAGCTCCCTGGTTTCTGTTTTGTATTTGTTGTTGCTTTATGAATCTCAAGATTACTCTAGAGAATTCTTTAGGAGTGAATAAAGGCAATTAGCCAAGCCGTCAGCCTCCTGTGTAACTGGTGCAGGGAGGTGCTGATGGAGATCGTCTCATCACTCTTCCTCCCCCTTAATTTACCTCTCCCTGGAAGCGCCGCAGATTTATGAGCTGTCCATTGGTGTGAGACAACATATATGTGAATGTGTGCTCTGTCCTTGCGTGGGGGCAGGGGTCATATATGTCTCTTTGTACTTGCTGCGATCCAAATACGGCCCTCCCATCTCTTATCAGAGACCCTCACTCCATTAGTGCCATGCCTGCACAGGAGGGGAGATCTGCGCTAATCTTCCAGTAAGAATGCAGATGATGGGCCAGGTGGAGGTCTAGGAGGGCAGGACTCGTGAACGCAGCGCTATCTTTGACCCCCCCTCCCGCCTCCACCCTCCACCCTCCGGCACTGTGTGGTAGAGACAGCTCAGACCAGCTCTGTTTCACTCCTCTGCCTTCTGTGGTTCTCATCTCCGGCAGTCTTATCCTCCTCAGACGTTCGCTGTACTGGCATGAATAGAGCTCACACATCTGTCTGTGGCATTCTGCCCTCCTCCCTTTTAGACCTTTGCGTTTTAATTAAAAAAAAAAGATGTCTTTCATTTGCAGCTGACACTTCTGCTGAGAGTACAAGCCTGGACGTTATTCTAACGTGCAACTTCCAGTTCATCGCTGAAATCTTCTGTTGGCTTTGAAGGATTTATGAATATGAATGGCATTTTAAGTTTAGAAGTGTCTACTTTCAAATTTGTGTGATTGTTTTTCATTTCCACTGGCTTTTTTGGAGGAATTTGGTTTAATATGTTTTGTTCAAAAGCACATGTACCATTTATGCATTTAACGTGGTGTGGTTCTGCCTCAGAAGTACAGGTGCTGTTAGGCTTTGACAAAGCTACAAAGTTTATGATATGTGGCAGAAAACAGCCCCGTTTGAAGGAATTCAAAACATTAAAAAAACTGGTGAAACTTTGTTTCTTTCAGCCAGCTGAGAGACAGCGTGCAGCAACAGAACAAATTCTCTTTAGCGCTTTGCATCTACATAAGACAGACTGAGAGGACAGTGCAATTTTAGCGCTTTTGAATACGTTACATTTTAAAAAACTCGGACTCACCTTGATATCAGCCGCTGGTCCAACTCTACAGTCAAGAGATGGGAATGTAGAGTGTGGACTTGCTTGGGAGCAAAGTGGTTTAAGATCCAGAGTTGTTTCTCTGGTAAATTGTGTTTCATGCTGACAACTGAGTTTCATCTTGTACAGTAAATTTAGGAACCTTTTGTTATGCCTGAGGGAGTCAAAGGTCAGCTAAGACGCTTACAACAACAACATTCCTCAGAAAATGTGCAGTTCTTGGGCTGAAAAATCCAGAGGCAAATCTTTAAAAAAATTAAAAAATAAAAATATATATAAATATATATATAAATTTAAATGTTCTTTTCCTCTAACTTTTCATTTAAACAGTGTAAACATGTAAGAAGTTAATCAAAGTACAGTGCCATTTATTAAACAATAATAATAATGAAAATGCATCTGTTCATTTTTTTCTTGGTTCTTCAGTATTTTATTTTCGGTTATTGGATTAAGTTTTATTTTTGTTTGTCAATGGATTTGAGAAAACATAGGACAGTCCTGAACATTAAATCTATGTGTGCAGCTCCCCCGTGAGGCAACTGCACAAATATGCAGCAATAGGTATTCATTTATAGTTTGCTTAGATCATGCCATAAATATTTATGCCTCTCATTATTTCCATATGCTTCCATACTCCCTTTGTCAAAAAAGATACTTTTACATTTTTCATACGTGGCATTTCACAGAAATGTCTATTCAGCGAGCCGTAAGGGACAGGAGAAACAGCAACCTCTTCTGTCCTTTCAGAGGAAGTGACCTGCGATCCCACCGGGGATTTCCGCTGCGACAATCATCGCTGCATCCCGCTGAGGTGGAGGTGTGATGGAGCCGACGACTGTGGAGATAATTCAGATGAACGCAGCTGCAGTGAGTGACTCTGCGGCAAACACACACATGTGATGGATCTTGTGGGGATGAATGTTTCTACATGGTCTATAAAAATCTAGAAAAATATTGAATTTGATTTTGTCACTTTCCAAAACTTGACAAGTATGTAAGTATGAGACATGAAAATGGCTGAAAAAAGGTTAGCATTTTAAACTTTGTTTCTTATTAGAATTTTTAAGAATAAGGAGAATTTTAAAATTTTATTTAGTTTGTTTCCTCACATCACATTCAACCACCTCATTTACCTTTTTTAATTTTAAGAACAAACACAGGGATTCAGAGTACAAAAAAGTATATTTCACTGTTTTTTGTTTGTTTCTTTACCAGCAGATTGATTTCTACATTTCATATCGTTTGTAGTCGTGTGTAATGATACTCTTAGTGATTACAAACTGTGATAATGCAATCCATATTTTCAAAGTGTTATAGATTTTAACTGATCTTAATGCAGATCCATAAATCAACCAAGCAAAAAAACCCACACCTATATTTTAAAACACTGTGCTGTTTTATAATATGTGGGATGAAACGGGAAACAAATCATAACTATTTGAAACTTTTGCAATAAAATTTCCATAATCTCATAAAAACGTATGTAAAAAAATTAATTTGCTAAATGTGCTGTTCCATAGCTCCTGCTGGCTGGATTGTTTGAGTGAGAAAGGATGCTGATGGCAGAGTACAGCTTAGCAGATATTTAATCCAATATCTGGGGAGATGTTTGAAAGGCTTCAGGCTGTAGCAGTGACAAAAGTGTCTTAGCAGCACCTGGAGAAACAGGATGTCCTCTGCATGTAAAAAGAAGGGAATGAAGCAGTCTTATATCTTTTGTCCTTGGCAATGTTAAACATCCTAGCTAATAAATCTAACACAGCTTTTTAAATAAGGACGATAATCCTTAACATGCTGTGATTGGAAGTTTAAGGTTTCCTTAGACCTGCAATTAACTTAAAATATAATAATTCAGCTCATTTTATAAGACTTAGTCTGAAGATTATGAAAAAACCTAAAACGGATTTTTGCAGATTTACAATATATATATTTTTTAGGTTAATAAAGTTTGGTGGTGGCATGGTTCTGTTCCCTTGTTTTCTCCCAGCGCCACGCTCGTGCACCGAGAGCGAGTATCGCTGTGACAACCTGCGCTGTGTTCCCAACCGTTGGGTCTGTGACCATGACAACGACTGCGAGGACAACTCGGATGAAAGGGACTGCGGTAAGTGGAGGCTCTTTGTTTTGGCCCGGGATCTGGCTGTTTGTGAGTAACGAAGGGCCGCGCTAAACAAAGAAACAATGAAACTTGGGAGTCTGAAGGCCAGACGAGCTGGACCACCAACGGTCGGTTATTGAGGAGGAGATTACGCAGTCGGCTGCAAAGCAAACAAACATACTGTACGCTGCGAACGGGGCAGATGACTGGTGTAGAACATGAGCACTTCGTCTCATGTCCCAGGAACTTTAATGGAGTAAAATAAAACTTAACCTCACAGCTGCAAAAATCTATCTGGGCATTATGGACACTTTTTGTCACTTTTATGTTTTTGTTTTTGTTGAGCAGAGCTGCGGACGTGTCCCCCTGGCTACTTCCAGTGCGCGAGTGGACACTGTATAGCTGAACGTTTCAAATGTGATGGCAACGCCGACTGTCTGGACTACACGGATGAGACATCATGTCGTGAGTGTCACATAACATTGTTTCATTTTGTTTTTTTTGCAGAAATGAATGCAGAGTTGAAAGTCTAGCAAAATTACTTTCACCACTTTCACATTTGTTCATGACTCAACTCCAGCCTTCAGTGTATGCAGGAGCATAACCGCTCCATTAAATCAGACATGTTAAGCTCCATACAATTAAAACAAAAAGAGTTTATAGGTTTTCATATCAAGCTTGAAAATTAAGCAATTTTTAACTGGAGATGAGACTGACTGAAATAAGAAAAGTACAACAGAACAAGAACAAAACTAAAACAAAGTAATAGATAAAGTATTCAACTATTCAACAAACCAAATAAACCAAGCCTAAAAATAATACATTCTGATATGACAGCAGGTATTGTGGTGTAACAGAAATACCTTTTCTTCCAGCAACCCGCTTTCCCAACGGCACGTACTGCCCGCCGTTCCTGTTCGAATGCAGGAACCACATTTGTGTCCAGCCTCACTGGAAATGTGACGGGGACGACGACTGCGGAGACAACTCTGACGAGGAGCTGCATCTCTGCTGTGAGAAAAAAAAAAACACTGAAAAAAGACAAAAGTGCAGCTCTTTGCTGCTGTTGAGTGAAATAAAACATCACATGAAAATTTAAACGTCTTTTTTTTTTAAATGTAATGCGAGGTATGTTGGTTCTGTTGGTTCGTAGTGGACATCGAGTGTGAGGCTCCGTTCCGTTTCCGATGCGATAACAACCGATGCATCTACAGCCCTGAGCTGTGCAACTCTATTGATGACTGTGGGGACGGTTCGGATGAAAGACAGGAAAACTGTGAGTGCAGTTTCAGGATGGCTGGCGTAGTTGATAACTTTATTCTTTTAAGGCACAATATTTTTATATTCAAATGAAAATAGAAGTTTATGCATTCTTGTTTTTGTTTCCACATTGCCTTCACGTAGGTCAAAAGCCCACACACGGTCCTTGTGACGATGAGGAGTTCAAATGCAGCAGCGGAAAGTGCATCCCTCTACAGTACGCCTGCGATGAATATGACGACTGTGGAGACGAGTCAGATGAACTTGGCTGCCGTAAGTTACAATATAACGTAACATAACATGTAAAAATGCATTTGATTGGTTTTACAAGTATCCATGTAACAGATTGTGATAATGATGCACAAGACGAGCTTTAGCTATTTCTGTTTTTGCAGTTGGATTTGGTTTCAGTAATGTTCATTTCACGAGATAACGTAAATGAAATTTAACGATGACTTACCTTGGAAAGGTTTAGCAAAAGAGAAAGATTTATTTTGCTTTTCTCTTTCAAAATGTGTCCGTGTATCATTTGCCATCAAATGTGTTTCAGTTACGCATTTGCTAGAACATTTTCCCGTTACTTGCTGGCCTCTACATTCCCCACGCCTTTGGGTAATCTTTTTTCAGATGTGGGCCCTGGACACACATGCAGCACAAACATGTGTGAACACAACTGCACCGACCTGACTCAGGGAGGCTTCGTTTGCTCCTGCAGGCCCGGATACAAGCCCAGACCCACGGAGAAACACACCTGTGAAGGTGAAGAGCATGTTCATCTTTACAGCAGAAGTTTGAAACATGAAGTTGTAGTTGACTCTTGCCATTTCCTCCTCTCTTGGGGCCAGACGTGAACGAGTGTGAGGTATTTGGAACGTGTCCTCAGGACTGCAGGAACTCAAAAGGCAGCTATGAATGTTTCTGTGCTGAAGGCTTTGTGTCTTTCGGCGAGCTGCACGGGACCGAGTGCGCTGCTCAAGGTGAGCAATTGCCAAAAAACTAAAGATTCTTGTGGTTTCGCTCACAGTAAGAGAATATTTACCCAAAATCAATTTCTTTGTAGGAAACCCTCCAGTCCTGCTCTTGCCGGACAACATTCGTATTCGGCGTTTCAATCTGTCCTCTGAGCAGTATTTGGATTATGTGGACAACGCCGAGCACATCCACGCCTTGGATTACCTGTGGGATCCAGAGGGTGAAGGCCTCAGTAAGTCTGTTTTTATACAACACTGGTCTCTGGCTTCAGTCCTAGTCCGTCGCCGTCCTTCAACGGTGTCACCTGAAGGAATGCTGGAACATCAAACAGCTACTGAACATTCGCTCCCAAGGGCTGAAGCTTCTTCTTTTGAACACACGGTAAATACAACGATCACAAAACCTCAGGAGGTGAAAAACATTTCCTTTGTGGTTTGTAGGCGTTGTTTACTGGACAGTTCTTGGTCGGGGCTCCCAGTTTGGCTCCATCAAACGTGCCTACATGACCACGTTCAATGATTATGGGAGCAACCCAGTGAAAGACGTGGATCTGAACCTGCGGTACATTGCCAGACCGGAGGGCATCGCTGTAGACTGGGTTGGCAGGTAACCAAACACAGTTATGATTTAGTACTTTAGTTAGAGATGTTACAATTTATCTGGTTTAAATATTCAGAGTCTTCCTAAATGTCTCTCCACAGACATATTTACTGGACGGATTCAGGGACCAACAGAATTGAAGTGGCGAAACTGGATGGACGATACAGGAAGTGGCTGGTCCACACTGACCTTGATCAGCCGGCAGCCATCATTGTCAACCCATCGTCAGGGTAGGAAGGGTTTGCATGGCAGAGATTCGGTGTTGGTGTCCACCTTGTGGTCACAGACATGTTGTTTTGTGACCGTCTCTGAGTAGGATGATGTACTGGACTGACTGGGGACAGAATCCCAAAATTGAGGCAGCATGGATGGATGGACAGCACAGAGAGGTCCTGGTGAAGGAGGAAGGCCTGGGATGGCCCACTGGACTGGCTCTGGACTACGTGAATGGAAACAGAATCTACTGGTGCGACTCCAAAGAAAACATTATCGAGTCCATGAAGCCTGACGGGACAGACAGGAAGATTGTCATATCAGGAGGTCAGAATAGTGAAGCTTGACGTTATTGATCAAGTATCTTGGCAAATTCAAGTTTACTGGATGAATAAATGTTTGTTGTTTTGTTTTAGATATCGGAAATCCCTACAGTCTGGATGTCTTTGAGGGAAACGTGTACTGGACAACTAAAGACAAAGGAGAAGTGTGGAAGACGAACAAGTTTGGGCGAGGAAATAAAGTCAAGGTCCTTACAATCAACCCCTGGCTGACACAAGTCCGTGTTTATCAGCAGTACCGGCACAACCAGTCAGGTCTGAACATCAAAACAAACACACAGAGGTTTAATCAACTTCTTACTCAACCTACATGAGTTATATTTCTTTCTGCAAACCTTAACACACTCCTTAATGCTTTAAAATCTTGTCACAATTTGTGTTTTACTGAGTTTCTCTGTATCAACACAAAGTAGCACAAAGAGTTCTGCTGTCATTGTCAGTGTCCAACCCGTGTAAGGACGTGTGCAGCCACCTCTGCCTCCTCCGGCCTGGCGGCTACACCTGCGCCTGCCCACAAGGCTCCCCTCCACTAAACGCCGACTCAACAGAATGCGACGCAGGTAAGCTTCGGCGCCCGGACGGCTCTCACCATCCGCAGGCTCGTGTTCGCAGTGATGCGGCGTCTTGTTTTTGCATTCGCGCGCCCGTTCTTGACACGTGCCGCTTGGCTGCCCGTGTGTGTTGTTTCGTGTCGTCTCATGATTTTTATCGTTGTTCATCCACTGTGTGTGCTCGGCTTTTGCTTCTGCAGCCATTGAGGCTCCTGTTGCAATGCCTGTTGCATGCAGATGCATGAATGGTGGGACCTGCTACACCGATGAAGGGGGTCTGCCAAAGTGCAAGTGAGTTTAGCTGCAGGAGCCGTTTGTTTGTTTCAATCTGTTTTTATTAGAAATGTCTGGAATTAAACCGTCTTCAAATATGGACAGAGCTTTGTCTTTGCCTATTAATTATTAGTTATGTTGTTTGCTATCTTTAATTTGTAGATGTCCATATGGCTATACTGGCAGCTACTGTCAGATGGGGAAGTCTAGAGGTGCACCAGCTGGGACAGGTACAACAACACAATTTTCATCCATCCATCCATCCATTTTCTTTACACCCTTGTCCCTTAATGGGGTCGGGAGGGTTGCTGCTGCTGATCTCCAGCTAATGTTCCAGGCGAGAGGCGGGGTCACCCTGGACAGGTTGCCAGTCTGTTGCAGGGTAACACAGCGACACACAGGACAATCATGCACACACACACTCACACCTAGTGAGAATTTGGAGAGGCCAATTAACCTGACAGTCATGTTTTGTGGGAAGAAACCAGAGTACCTGGAGAAAACCCACACATGCACAAAGAGAACATGCAAACTCCATGCAGAAAGATCAGGGCCGGAAATCGAACCCAGAACCTTCTTGCTGAAAGGCAATGGCTCTACCAACTGCGCCACTGTGCAGCTCCCACAATTTTCATTTAACTTTTAATATTTTGTATGCAGCTTTCGATTAATAAGTCCTGCATTCAATGACATATGGTGGGAAAGCAACAAACATGTGCTTTTTAATTAATATTAAGAAATGATTTATTGAAAACAAACTCCTATTTCTTGCCAAAAAGTAACTTGGAAGTTAGTTTTGTCCTGTTTCAAGTATTCTAAACTGTTTACACTAGAAACTAGACCAAAATTACTTGGTAAGTTTTTCTGTTTTTGCAGATATACATTAATAAAGTTTGAGCTTTACTCATTATTCTACACTCTGAATCCACAAGGTTTCTTGTATTGTGTTTGGGATCAATGTTTTGCTGAATTATCTACCTTCGTTTCACCTTCAGGTTATTATGCCAGTGAAAGCATAAATCCTGAACCTGAGGTATTTATTACTCTATAATCTTGTTTTTGTCTTTAAGCCGTGGCTGTTCTGCTGACCGTCATTGTCATCTTAATTACCGGAGCTCTGGCTGCTGGGGTTTTCCTCAACTACAAACGAACAGGATCTTTTATCCCCTCTATGCCTAAACTGCCAAGGTACACATCATTTTTAATCACTTTATCTTGCATTTGAAGCTCCAGTTTAACCCCAGAAGTTTTGCAGCAAAGCAACCGGATCAGAGTTCAGTTTCAACTGCTCTGTTTTTGTCCAGCCTCAGCAGTCTGGTGAAGTCAGCCGACACCGGGAACGGGGTAACGTTTTGGTCTGGTGATAATGTGGACCTCGGACCGTCACACATTGGGGTCTCTGTTATCGACACAGCCATGCACATGGTGAGCTCAGGGGTTTAGTTAATATCTTTTCTGTTAGGCACATTTTTACCAACGTTTAACTTTTTTAACTTCTCTTTGTGGTGTTCATTCACAGAGTTTAGTCTTTAATGTCACCTTAGACCTGCTTGTATTAGCAGAATTTGGATGACAAGAGTTTCACTTGATGATGCATTTAAGTTGTCGTGAATAATGACCTGATATATGATATTCCTTTAGGATGATAACTTTGCCGCCAGTGCCGGGCGACAGCCGATCACGTTTGAGAATCCACTGTACGCCACTACACCTGTCTCTGGTGATCCAGCCGTCATTCATGCTACACAGGTATTCAAATACATGGTCACTGTTTATTTTATTCAGTTGTTCAACAGCTATCTGCACCACATGTGATAGCATTTATTTATAATAAATTAAATGAATAGTTATGTTTTTATTTGCCAAGCATGTGTTTGTTGTACTCCACATCCTCTCTACCCAGAATGCACTTTCACCTAAATGTCATGTCGACAGTTAAGCCTGAAAATATTCACGCCCGTGACAGATTTTAGTTCAAAATAATCTCTTAACTTCACCAGATCTTTATTATGTTTTTTTATGACTGGAATCAATCTCTACCTTTTGGCTTGATTCTGACAGAGAATCTGTAAACGGAGCTAAATGTTGGTGAGATGGGAAGCAGGTCTTCAAACCTCAAACAGTTTGAGCTCATCAGCAAAGATAAAGAATCAAAACACCAAAATATTTTAAAATGTGACCATGGAGGATATAACTGTTACTGGAGAGATGCTGTCACATTTCTTTCAGGAAAAAAAACTCTACTTGTTTGAATGAAAGTTAAATTGAAACATGAATGTAATGTAGCTTTTAGATGCATCCCTGTTCCAACAGACCTCCAGCACTCGCTCCATGGGTCTTGGAAGATGCTACAATTTTGTCAGAAAAATTTGAAGAGAATTTTCTCAAGCTGCACAGAGTCGAGTCAAATGTCATGATGATGTAGAAAATGTAGCTTTTGTAACAATATCTTATTTTATTTTATTTCATTTTCATTTTTGAGCCATAGTAAAAGTTTGGATTTTAAAACAATAGTTGTAGACGTCTCACTCTTTCCCATTGAAGTTATATAAATGCTTTGACATTTTCAGCATGGAGTGCATATTTTTTTCATATACCGCCTCACACCTTTCTTTCTGTTTGCCGTTGAACAGGTGACAGTCAATGTGAGCGGTGAGCAGCTGAACAACTTTGAGAACCCGACGTACCGAGGAGATCAGAGCTCAGGTGTTGTCAACACGTCTTCTGTCTGCAGCCTTCCTGTTCAGGTAAAAGGCCGAAGCCATGTAGATCCTAATGAATTTATTTTATATAAACTAGAAAGTGGGATTTTGACTTGAGTTTTTTTTCTCCAGATGTCAAAGTGGAGCTTGTTTAAACGGAAATTAAAACCAAGCACCACATTTGAAAACCCTTCGTATTCAGAGGTGCGTTTGAATCCAGGAATCTTTTATTAAAAAGCTCACTTAGAAACCTTTAACGCCATAAACTGCACGTCCTTTTACAGATGAAGGATGAGAAACCTGTCGGAGGCAACGAGGACGTTTCTGCCCCGGAGGCGTCTCCATTCGCTCCTCCAGCAAAACCTCAGAGGAAGGATCGTCCCAGCGCCTTCTCTCCAACCGAGGACAGTTTCAAAGACACGGCCAACCTGGTCAAAGAGGACAGCGACGTATAACCCCTCTCTCTGATGGAGGGATGTGAAGAAGAAACACACTTTGCACAGAATTTATTTTTATATGCAGCCTGTGTACAAACTCAGATTGTGTTGGGACAGAGAAACACGATAAAGTGAAGAGAAGATCTTCTGACACTTCTGCCTTCTGACACTTCTTATGCCAATTTTTTTGCGTTAATATTTGTCTTTCTTATTATGGTGTACAATATGCATATCTTTGCACTGAAGCTGTTGATAGAAATGTTAATAAATATGTTGTAAATTTGTAAATTTCAACATTAAGATTTTTGTCAGAAATAGATCCTATGTTGTAAACTCACAATAACCAATATAAAATGTGAGCTGCGTTGTGAATGTACAGTACTTATATGATCAGAGGTCACCAGAGAAAAATGCTGGAGAAAGCTGCAGATATATTTACTGTACGCTGCAAATACCTCGTTTCAGGGATGACAAATTAAAGAAATTGGATTTCAACTCACACCATTTATTTTCAATGATACACACTCCAGTATAAACTGGAAGAGAATAGATTTCACTTGATCACCTTGTGTATAAATCAACAATTATTCTTGCTTGGAACGGCTACAATAGTTTGGGAACAGTAGCCGAATGTGTGCAGGTGTTGCACTTCAATATTCTCGAAGAACGACTCCTGATAAAGACTTTTTTCTTAAACTGAGGCAAATTGTTTGCTGGTTGATTTATTTTGTATTGCAATGAAGACAAACTTTATCTATGATTGTGCATAACGTGACCACATGAATACAATTTTTGCTGCTGACACGTGAATGAATAAATTTCCTATTTTGTAAAATTGTCTCACTGCACTTTTTTTTTGTTTTGTTACAGAAGAACTGCTTTGATGGAGGAATTATAAGTTTCCTGCATTTTACAAAAAAAAATCCTATAATTCTTTTCACTTTTCACAAGCTGGTTAAAATGGTGAGGAACTTTGTAGTTTAATTTATTGTATAACTACACCACTAATAAATTGGAAAGACGAGTGAACCTGTAATTTAAATATGAAAGTTACTGACTTTTAATTTAGAAAAAACAAGAAAGTACAAGTTGCCAGATTCAAAACTAGAGCTGGTTGGACAGGGACTACTTATCTAGCCACCAGCACAGTCAGAAAAATGCAGGAGGAAGTAAAAATAAATCTCCATTTGACAAAGATTCAGAATTATTCATTTTTTGCATCTTTCATTTATTAAAAACTTTTATGTGAAGTTATGCTGTATAATTTGATGACATTTTCAGACTTTTTCTAAAACTCCTCAAATAAAAGTATAGGACTGAAATTCCAGAAAAATAACAGTGTAGAGCTTTATCACAACAGACAAGGGAGTCAAGTTTGCATGAGCAGCATGTTTTAGAAAACATGGAGTTGTGCAAGGCATCCTTTGATCCTCTGAATGCGATAGAGTTATCGCAAAAGTATGTTAGAAAGATCAAACTGAGAAAAGCTGCTGACTCCAATGCTGTTTGCGGGAACTTTGTGCTGCTGTGCTGAACGTCCAACTAACATTTCCTCACCGTTCCTTTCTGATGTTGCATTTATAGTGAATAAGTCATTCAACTTCATTCACTTCTCAGAAACAAGCCATTCCTAGGAACTAGCTGATGTCGACTCATTAAATTCCCATATTTGGTGATGAAAATCTCAATCTTCAAAAAGAATCTTTCAATATCCTTGACAAAAGGTATTGGATCTTTTGAAAATCAAGTTTAAAAAGATGTCAAAGACTATATTTTTGCTGTTTAGAGAACGTAAGATCGCGATTTTTAGGAGTTTCTCCATCAAAAAGAGCTTTGTTGTTTTCACCCTGTGTTTGTGTAGTTGCTGAAGTGCAGACTGAGATATTTTCATCCTCCCTTTTGAATGCAGAGAATGTGCTACATGCTTCAGTAGGAGGATGATGAGGATGGTGATAGGACGCTCCAGGTTGCCTTTATCTCCCCCAGTGCTTAACTCTGACTGGCACCCTATCAGTGGTCCACCCCCTGCTCACTTCGCTCCCCCACCTCCTTCACCTCTCGGGTGGTTGCTGCTGTCCAATCAGTCAAACCTTTCTCATCAAGACCCACAGCCAGGACCCTGAAGCCTTTTTCTATCCCAAATGTGTCAAACCCAACAAAATTACTCAAGGAGCGTTTTCATCACCACACAGGAGGTCACAAAAATCCTAAATGTCTGCCAATCACTTAGTGATCTTTGTCTTGTGTTATACAGCAGAACGATGACAGACAGAAAGCAGACAAGGAGGCCATTCTGAACGGCAATAAATAGAACGACAACATTGCTGTGGCCTAGTCAAACTCCAGACTTAAGTCCAGTTATAATTCTCTGTATTGTGGTAGCCATGCCATTTTATATAGTTTGTCTAATGATCTGAACCACTTTTCAGACTCTGGTTTTACATTTTGTCAGCGTTACAGGCTTTTTCCTTATTATTATTATTATTATTATTATTTTTTTTTTCTCCAAATTTTATGTTTAGTAAACAGAAACAGAAATGTTTCAAAGACATTATGCATATTCAGTGACAGATGTGTTTCATAACAACATAGGGATGTTTTTGAGGTACAGAGGGATGATGTACGGTAGGAAACAGACCAACCTTTAACTGTTAAAGCTCTGCTCACATTGCTCACAAATGTCTTGCTGAATGAGATAACGAGTAATTTATTGAAATATTTTTCAATAAATCACATGGGGAAGCTGTCCTTATCACTAATGCTGCCTTAAATAAAGTAATTCCTCTACTCCTTAATATTTTTTCTTTGAAAACTCTGATTTCATTTGTACAGATTAGAAATGATGACATTTGATCATATTCTGTATTATGAAGGAATGTGGAATTGAAAGCTTTAAAGAACAATCTAACAAAATGAAAGGACCTACAGGTCCAAACAGCTTGTCACTCTTTATATAGGTTTAATTTAATAGAAATATGCAGCAAAGCATGATACAATAATAATAATAATAATAAATGTGTTTCTTCTTAGGATTTTCTATGTTTTTCAGTCAGGAAATCTTTTTCTTTTGGTAGAGCACAAAACACCCAAGAATTAGACATTGAAATGGAAAGAAATGAAGGACCTCTGAGGACGTTTGGCAGGAGTTCAGGTGACTTTCTGAGTAAACTTGGTAATAATAGATGGCTGTGATGACTTAATGGAGGTGAAAAGCTTTTGTAGGTTCTTTTTTTCCCTAAAATTAAATAATTTCATAATTCCACGCAAATGAAAGCAATCTAAAGAAAACTTGACCAAATCCAGATTATTTAAACTCTTGTTTTTATTTAAGAGACAAGCAGATAGATGGTTGTGCATCAAGACAATCAGCATTGTTGTGTGTTTTTGAGCATGGCCAACAGATGGCGCCATAGCTAAACAAAATTGAACCAGAGCAGCTATGCAATTTTAAGACCAAAATCAAGAAAGTATTTTCTTTCTTTTTCATTGGCTGTGTTACCACTAGGCGACGTGTTGCCTTTTGAAACCTGTTTTCAGTGTTGTATAGTAACGAAGTAAAAATACTTCACTACTTTACTTAAGTATATTTTGGAGTACTTCATACTTTCCTCGAGTATGAAAATTTTTGCTAACTTTCACTTTTACTTCACTATATTTCCGAACTTAATTTCATACTTTTACTCCGATACATTTTCAATGTGTGGTT
>CAEGAF010014102.1:0-22381 GCA_903067075.1 Micropoecilia bifurca
ACACACACACACACACACACACACACACACACACACATGAACGCACACACACACACACACACACACACACACACACACACGCACACAGGCTGGAGTGAAACCAGACGTTTGTCCAGTAAATTCTCCAGAGTGAGGCCATCTGTCTGTAGATTCCCTCAAACTGGGTCATCAATGATCACAAACAGAAAACAAATGTTGCAAATGGTCCAGTCAAAGTTCAGACCTCGACCTTATTATAATTCTGTTGGGAACATAAATAAACTATAAATGGAAATTAAATAATGATGGAAATAAAAACCGACGACGACGTGAGACAGAAACAGTCAGACAGGAAGCAGCTTCTGCAGCACTTCCTGCTACATGTGGTTCTATAAGTTGCTGGAGGTCAGAGGTCGTGTTCCCAGTGTTGGACTGGTTCCCGCGTTGTGCCAGAGGACCAGGTTACCTGGCTCTGCAGCTGCGTCGCCTCCTTCACGCGCTGCGTCTCCAGGGTCTCCGGTAGAGTCGAGTACAGAGAGGTCAGCGATTCTTTCTTCCTCGATTCTTTATACTTCATCTGATTATGAACAAAAAGAATCAGTTCTCCATGTGATTCATCAAGTTCATATGAAACACATCTGTCATCTGCTTCCATTTTGTTTTGAATGAATCTGAGCCAGTTGGATGTTCAATGTGATGAAGGTGAAGCTCTGATTACCTGACTCTGCAGCTCAGAGACGGTTTTAGCAAACTGAGTCTCTGCTGTTTCTGGAAGCTGAGAGTAAAAACTCTGGGACTGGTTCCTCTTTCCGTCCTCTTTGTATTTGTTCTGAAAACAAAATGAAAAACACTGAAAATAAAAGTAAAAACTTATAAATTTAACGACACAAACCTGATGATCTGATTAAACCTGATTTATTTACTGTAAATAAGATGAATCTATAAACTACAAGCAAATCCAGCAGCAACAAATAATCCAGAGAAGCAGAGGAATCGTAATCCCACGTTCTGTGATGTTATTTTACTTCACTCAGTAGGTCAGTCATGTCTCTGGCGAAGCTGGTTTCCAGAGTGTCAGGGAGAGTCGAGTACAAAGAGCCGCACATTTCCTTCTTCCCACTTTCTTTATATTTAATCTGTTAAAAGAAATAAACATGTTAAATAATACAAGCATGTTAAAACACTGCAGCATGTCTCACATTAATTAACATCAGCCGGTGTTCCACAAGGTTCTTCACTCGGTACCATTACTTTCACTTTTGTCAAAAATTTCATTCTTTTCATTTAAGCACATAAAATGACAAAATCTTTTCAACATAATTCACATGCAGCAGTAAATATTCTTCTGTACTTTATGATCAAACTTAATAATCCTTTTCTTTATAAGGTTTCTGACAGAAATGGCTTCCGCCACACATCCATGGCAGAGAAATAATTATTATAAACTAAAGTAGGAGAAATGCAGCAGCTTTAACTCACTGTCAAAAGTATTTAAATAATTTTCACATCTTTGCATAAATTATAATAACAAATCAATTCTTGCTCTCATCTCATGTTTATTAATTATCAATCAAAACAGGATCAGAACATTTCAGGAACATATTTTCAGAACTGTTCATTAATGAATCATCACCATCATCACCTTCATCATCACCATCCTCACCTTCATCATCCTCATCCTCACCTCGCTCAGCAGATCTGCCGCTTCCTTCGCTCTCTGGGTCTCCATGGTGTCGGGAAGCTGAGAGTAAATGTTGGCCCTCATCTCCTTCCTTCCAGCTTCTCTGTATTTGTTCTGGAAATTTAAACCAGATTTTAATTATCTGTTTAGTTCAAGACTTTCCAGGCTCATTTACTAAGTTCTGGAAAAGTTCTGATTATTTTATAACTTTACAGACTGAAAAGAAATGCCGTCATGTTCGTACGTCGCTCTGCAGCTCTGACAGATGTTTGGCCATCTGGGTTTCTGTAGTTTCAGGCAGCCGATGGTACAAACTGCTCTGAGTTTCCTTCACTCCTTCTTTATATTTGACCTGCAGGAAATGACGACACGTTACTATAAAACTAGGTAAACTTCAGAAGGAGTTTCTCATCACTTTACTTTTCTTTAACATTAAAAGCTGAAAAGGAAAAACTGAAGAAAAATCTGAAAATAACTCAGTCAATAAATTAACAAACAGGTAATTATGAGGCTGAACTGATCAACATGATCACCAAATGTAAAATTTAGTCATAGTGAAATTTATTTTCATGTAAAACATAATAAATGTAAGTAAAAATAGCCATGTTTGTTATTAACTAAAATAATGTTTTTAATCAGTTTTGGGTTTTATTTGTGTTTCTGTTCTGGACTTTATTATTTCCTGCTGTTTTATTCATTTATTCTGCTGTTTGATCAGCGTCACTCTACTGTCCTAGTCAAAGTCTGTGTTAAAACAGTCCCGTACATCACTCTGCAGGTCCGACGCCTCCTTGGCGTGTTGCGTATCGATGGTTTCAGGCATTACAGAGTAAAGATTCACATTCATCTCCTTCTTACCGTCTTCTTTATATTTAACCTGAAAAACAAAGACATTAAAGGATGATGAGATTCACATCTTCATCCTGCAGAGAGAGAAACACAGATCCAGGTTTCAGTGAGTGATTTCTGCTGAACCTCGCTCAGCAGGTCGGAGACGTTCTTAGCATGGAGCGTCCCCAGCGTCTCTGGCAGCTGGTGGAAGAGGCTGCAGCTCAGATCTTTCTTCACAGTGTCTCTGTATTTCCTCTGGAGGGAGAAACAAACACAGGAAACTAAAAACATTAGTTAAATTAACTACGGTGTCCCACAGGGCTCAGTACTCAGCCCACTGTTTAAACTACAGCTAGAATCTAGTTTTATGGATCCATGTGCATCAGGTGGTGATTTGTAGAATAATAGTTTACTGTTTGGGTTCTACTGATTTATTACAATAAATAAAATGAGTGAACTTGTCCTGAGATGTTTCAGCTGAGATGTTTCAGTAGAAACGTACGTTACCTCATTGATCAGGTCAGAAACCTCCTTGGCGTGAATCGTCTCCAGAGTCTCAGGCAGCGTGGAAAACAGCGAGCGACTCGCTTCCTTCCTGGCCTGCTTATATTTAATCTGCAGCCACAACAGACAAGAATCAAAGACCAAAACTCAGAAAATTAAAAAACAAAACATTCAAAAGTAGCTTTTAAAAATGTATTTCCTGTAATAATATATACAGAGGAGCTTCTATTAACCTTTGATTTTAATGAGTCAAAATATTCACATTTTATGGGAATTTATATGATATCAACATTTTTATGTGTAAATAATTTTTAAATAAAACTTCCATATATTCTAATGATATATTCAGGATAGTTTCTAGTAAAACTTGTAAAATCATCAGATCCGTGTGAATCATGTGTGAAACATGAATTAAACTTTATCATGATTTGGCTGAATGTCTCAGATTCGCTGCGTTGTGTTTGGGTTTATGTGTTTCTGTCCTGGTTCTGCAGCCCGACCCGGTTGGTTCTGCAGCCTGACCCGGTTGGTTCTGCAACCCGACCCGGTTGGTTCTGCTCACCTCGCTCTGCAGCTCAGAAACGTCTTGAACGAACTTCATCTCAGCTGTTTCTGGCAGGCGACTGTAGAGGCTCTGACAGACGCTCTTCATCCCGTCCTCCTTATATTTCACCTTCAACATCAAACAGGAGATTAATAATCCAGATTAATAATCAATAATCCAGATTATCATAAGAAACGTCTTTCTGTTTGCTCCTCTCTGCTCTTCCAGAACATTTTCCCGGTGAATCGGGCCAATACTGAGCAGAACCTCATTAACTCATCGAATCGCCTCATCAGCATTAAAAAGCTGCAACACTTTGATCGTCTCTGTGATGCTAATTAGACCCAATGATTCACAGAGACGTCAGAAACGCTGCAGCTCTGCAGGACGTTACACAGAGAGTCTCAGTTTTAAACACAACATAAAATAAATAGATAAGAGAAAAAGAGCTGGTTATTACCACTGATGAACAGAAGCAGCTGATGGATTTGTTCTCTAATAATCTCTAGTTTTTGATTTCTCGGATATCTGGAGTTAATGCAGAGCCTGGATTTCTTCAGAAAACAGTTTAAGAAAAGTCTTTGTGTTTTATGTTTTCTGACCTCTAACTTTTACTGTAAGAACTAAATACAGCAAAAAAATCAATCAGAAGTAAAATGTTTTATGAAAGTTTCCAAATTATGGAAAATGTTCCTGAGATTCACCTTCCTGCCAGGAGTATTAAAGTATTAAAATGATTGTATCATAAAATCAGGGCTGTATCTGTACAGATTTCTCCTACAATCATCAGTGAATTCCTGCATGAAGTTTTCATTATGAGTCCAATCAGGAAAGTTCATCACCACTAAATAGTTCTCTGGCGACTGTTTTTATATGGAAAGTGGAAAATGTTGGAAATGACAGAAATTTGTTCATGAAGTGTTTTAGAGTGCAGACGAAAAGCAGAGGATGAAAAGAATCACATGTTCAAATGATAACAATAAAAATGGTGATAAAATGAAAGAAACTGTTTGGTTTTCACTGCATGTTAAGAACTGAACTGCTCTAAAATCTAAATGAGGTCAGGCTGGTGATGCTAACAGTATTAGCATATGAAACATTAGCTCAGAAGAATGATATGGCACAGAGTCATTATTGATTATCGATTTTGTCTGAAAATCCATTTCAACCATTAAACCAAATGTGAACTGAAGCGATGAAGCGTCTAACAGGAAGGTCAAAGGTCAAAGGCCTTCCTGTTGAGGAAGAGTTTCAGGTCGACATGGAGGATCTGATTGGGTCTGATGGGTCACATGATGCTGCTTACCTCACTCTGCAGGTCCCTCATTTCTCTGGCGAAGCTGATCTCTGGCGTCTCCGACATGGTGGCATAATGGCTGCTGGACATTTCCTTCCTGCTGCCCTCCTGGTACTTCAGCTGCTCAGATTTCACAGGAAACAAACATGTTACTCTGATTACTCTGATCATTCAGAGTAATCTGATTACTCCCACCTGGCTCAGCTGCTGAGTCGTCTCTTTAGCGTGTTGCGTCTCCAGAGTTGCAGGCAGCAGAGAGTAAAGGCAGCTGCTGATCTGCTTCTTTCCTGCTTCTCTGTATTTAGTCTGAGCAACAGAAATACATTTAACTCATTTACAGAGAAAATCCAGCCTGATTTTGTTTTATCTCATCATTATTATCTTGTTTTTCAGGATTTCTGCAGAAAAGTTCCCACTGATTAATCCTGATTCTTTCCTGAATTATTATTCAAACATTTTGTGTTTTTCTGCAGAACAGGATGTAAAACTTTCTGTTCTCTATAAAGGTTTTCCCTACGTCGCTCTGTAGCTCTGACAGATGTTTGGCCATCTGTGTTTCCGTAGTTTCAGGCATCTGATGGTACAAACTGCTCTGAATCTTCTCCTTAACTCCTTCCTTATATTTCACCTGCATTAAACAAAGATACACATTAAAACACAGAGACAAAAACCAGAAAATACGTTTTTCATCTAGAAACAGGAACATGTCTGCTCTCTGCTCTGGTCGTCTGTGTTTGAATGAAGTGACATTAATGCTTTAACGTCCATCCATGATGTCATATATTTAACTATAAAGCAGAGAAAATCTCAAAAACATGTTTAGTGAGAGTCTTTAAAAATCAGCACAGTTGGAAAATATTTTTGAAGGAAACTATAAGTGGCCCCAGTTAAATCCTTGAGGAATCCCACAAATACCTCAGTGTCTGATGTTATCAGGTTATTATAAATTCAGAGTAAAACGTGTAAAAAGTGACATCGTGGTGTTTCGTGACCAGGCTGACGCTCGGCGCCGGACCTGGCTCTGCAGGCTGGATGCCTCCTTCACGCGCTGCGTTTCCATGGTTTCCGGCAGAACGGCGTACAGGCTGACGCTCGCATCCTTCCTGCCCTCTTCTTTATACTTCAGCTGCAGATGGAGCCCAGAGAGCAGAACGTAAAGGTCCAGAAGGTTCTGGATACGAACAACAGGCTTAAAGAGACAGTAACACTTTTCTATCCTGAGAATCTCTCTGGTTCCCTGGTTCCCTGGTTCCCTGTGAACATCGGCCATGTTTTACCTCGCTGCAGAGCTCAGAAACCTCTTTGGCTCGAACCGTTTCTATCGTCTCCGGCAGCAGAGAGTACAGACTGCAGCTCACGCCTTTCCTCCCTGATTCCTTATACTTGGTCTGAAATGAAACCGTTTCAGTCGGCAGCGTTTTCCCAGAACAGCTGCAGGTTTCCATGTTTGTCTCACCTGACTCTGCAGATCAGAAACACTTTTAGCAAACTGAGTTTCTGCCGTTTCTGGCAGCTGAGAGTAGAAACTCTGAGAGACGCTTTTCCTGCCGCCCTCCTTGTATTTACTCTGAGAGGAAATACAAAAACATTACTTTAAATAGGCCAGAAGGAAGATTCATGCTGATTTATGTAGATGTATTGATTTAAATAAAACATCTCATTTCATTTTAACCTTCTGATTAAGATCTAATCAGAAGGTTTCCCAGAAGGTTCAGAAGGTTTCCTTCCTTAAACCTTAAAACCTTAAAATTCCTAAATATCAAGTTAATGTTCCTGATCTCATTTATTACATTTGAACTCGAGCAGTTGGAGTAAATAATATTAAATAATGTTATTATTCCAATGTTTCCAAGAGTTAAAAAGCAGCAAAAGTTTGAAGGAAACATCAGAAACCTTGAAGAAACAGGAATAAATATAAATTACTGAGTAATATTTAACAAGCCAGGACTTTTTACAGATGTCCTGCTGTGTGTGTGTGTGTGTGTGTGTGTGTGTGTGTGTGTGTGTGTGTGTGTGTGTGTGTGTGTGTGTGTGTGTGTGTGTGGTACCTCACTGTGCAGCTCTGTCATCTCCCTGGCGAACTGGATCTCTGTGGTGTCGGGCAGCTGTGAGTAAAGACAGGAAGCAGCTCGTCTCCCTGGCAGCTTGGAGCGATAAATAACCTGGAAACGAGACGAAACGACTCAAAACCGAATCCTGCAGCTGATCTGGTCAGTTATGAGGAAGGATGGAGGATCTGGGACAGGATGAGGGATGGTAAGGGTTAAATGAAGACATGGTTATAGATCTGGACCAGGACCAAAACTGGACCCAGGTCCAGTTGGACCAGAACCGGACCAGAACCGGTCCAGGCCCGCTGTGTTTGCGTACGTCGCTCTGCAGCTGTGAAACCTCCAGCGCGTGTTGGATCTCCGGTGTTTCTGGCAGCTGTGAGAACAGCGACACGGACGCTTTCCTCCTCCCGTCTTCTTGGTACTTTTTCTGAAACAGATCAGAAACAATCTGCATGTCTGAACGGAAACACCAGAAAGTCTGAACTAAAACTGAAAAATTAAACGGTGGGATGGAGGAAGAATTAATCTGAAGATGGAACCAGACGGTTCCAGCTGCATAAAGTTACCAACTGTCTGTATCTGAGATGTTTGAGACGTTTAAAAGGAAGAAGGTTTTCCACCACATTCTGTGGTTCATTCAGTGAGACCCAGACTTTGACCTGCTAAAAGGAAGGATGAAGGTTTTACATCAGATCTGCTCTAATTTAAGGACCTGAGTGAAGTTGCCCCCCCACCTTCTTCAAATCAGACAAAATTGAGGTCAATCAACTCAGCTACGTTTGTGCTGCTTTGGCTTTGAAGATATTAATGAAAGTTTAAAGGTCAAAAGGTCAACCAGCCCCTAACTTTGTTTATATCTTTAAAATGAAAGCGGCTCAAGCGTAGCACAAACGTTTGACACCAATTTTGTCTGATTTGAAGAAGGTGGGGGACCAACATCACTCAGGTAACTTAAGGATCTGCGTTCAGCAGCCCAGCAGACAGGGAGCCCCAGGTCTGTGGTTCTGGTTCTGGTCCGGTTTGGTACCTGGCTCTGGAGGTCCTGGACGGTCCTGGCCAGCTGCGTCTGGCTGGTTTCAGGAAGCTGAGAGAACAAACTGCTGCTCATCTCCTTCCTGCCTTCCTCCTTGTATTTGTTCTGCAGATCAGATGGAGGATTATTGGTGAATTATCAGTTACATATGAACATTTGAGCCAATCTGGACCGGAACCAGAACCAGGCGGACCTCGCTCTGCATCTCCGTCAGTTCCCTCACAAACTGGGTCTCTGTGGTTTCAGGCAGCAGAGAGTAAAGAGAGGAAGAAAACTCAGTCTTCATGTTCCCTTTGTATTTGATCTAAAAACAGATCAAATGAAAATTATTCCTCCAATAAAACCAACATGATTCCTGACCGGCGCTCAGGTTTCGTCCTGAAGATCTGCTGACTGATTAAAGGCTAAAAGCTGCAGCTTCAGGTTCTGCAGAACCTCATTAAACCGTCGGATCGATCAGCTTTGAAGCTTCAGGAACAAATGATTTTCATCTCAGAGAGAGAAAAACATTCAAAGTATAAAATATCCAAACTATAAAACATCCAAATTATAAAATATCCCAATTATAAAACATTCAAACTATAAAACATCCAAACTATAAAACATCCAATCAGCAGGACAAAGAGCAGCCGACACTTTAAAACACACTGCGTTGAAATAAGATGAAAAGAAAAGAAAGAAAACCACAACCTAACAGGAACGATCTGGTTCCTGCCTGATTATCATGGTTTTATTATTTAAGAGCCAAAGTGGAATAATTTAGTGACAATGAAGATTTAATAACAATAAAGTGATGCAGCTCAATGTTTTCTAGATTTTAATGAATCTTCTGTAACTTCAGGGTTTAAAAGCAGTTTCATCCTAGTGGTAAGTGACTATCTGTGACTAATGCAGTGACTATCTGGTTATCTGAATATCTGATTATCTGATTATCTAGTTATCTGATTATCTAGTTATCTGACTATCTGGTTATCTGATTATCTAGTTATCTGGTGACTCTGGGTCTCAGTGGAGACGTTGGACCTTGCTCTGCAGCTCTGAAGCTTCCTTGGCTCGCTGCGTCTCTGGAGTCTCAGGCAGGACGGAGTACAGGGACAGATTTGCCTCCTTCTTCCCGTCCTCCTTGTATTTGGACTGGAAACAAAGAGCGTCAGGCTAGCAGGAAGCAGACGAGGTCATGTGACCTTCGGCGGTGAGTTCAGACCTCAGAGATCACGGCGCTGATGTTCCTGGAGTGGATGAGTTCAGCTCCAGGGACAAACAGGCTCTGACCCTTCATCTTCTCAAAGTCCTCCTTATAGTGGACCTGCAGCACAGCAGAGCAGAGCTAGCATTAGCGTTAGCATTAGCGTTAGCATTAGCGTTAGCATTAGCACACAAACCTGCAGCTGGACAGGATAAAAACTATCAATTTATTACTATTAGTCTGATTATTTCCACTGGAAGTCAAACTGAATTTATATAATATAACAAAAGCTCATCAACACCAGAACCGCTGCAACACTGACTGCTACTGGAGATCCATCCATATTGGCTCTTAGAAGAGTTACAACAACATTTAATTTGCTTTCTGGGATAAATAAAGTAGATTTAAATTGAACTGGAAACAATTGTTGAGTTTTGCTCATAAAAAAGGCTGAAATTACAGAAACAGAGCAAAAACGTTTCCAAAAGGCAGATTTTATCCTCCAGCTGATTTTCCTGATGGAAAATGAAATGACTGACGTTTCCATGGAAACGGACTATATTGGGGTTGAGTCTCCTTCAGGGTGGCTGTTGGCATCAGACCCAGAGGATCCAGACATCAGGTTGATCCAGCAGAGAGGAGGAACCTGATGGAGGAGGAGGAGAAACGGCCTATTTAAAGCACGCTGACCTCCCCTCTGTATCTGCTGAGCCTGAATGAACAGCAGCTCCTCCCACATCCTGCATCTCACTCAGACTCAGAGAGCTTCATCTGACCCGAACCGACAGAACCAGAACCTCCTGACAATGAATCCGGGTCACCAGGGTCACCAGAACCTCCTGACCCCCTGCTGAGATTCTTCCTTCTAAATGATGAATATAATTTTAAAAACCTTTAAAATGTTGCAAACTCACATCACTGAGGATCAAACTGCATCTGCGGTTAAACTGTGGATCCGGCAGCGGAGGCTTCATGTCGGCAGCAGCCTGGAGGGACAGGAGGAGAAAAACCATGAAGAAGAAACTGGAGCGTCGAACCGACGGCGACTCATCAGGAAACTTTCATCCTTTCACTCAGGAAATCCTGAATGAACGAAGAGGCCAGGACAGGCAACGCAACACCCCAAGGTCAACGCAACACCCCAAGGTCAACGCAACATGTCAAGGTCAACACAACACACTAAGGTCAACCCAACCGCAGTCTGTGTCAACCTTCCTGTTCTCTATCAGGTGAGAACAGGAAGGTCCATCAGTTCGTCGTCGGTGTTCCGGTTCGGACGGCTGCAGGTTCTGCTGCCTGGTTCTGACTCTCCTATCAGGGATTCTGATTAAATTTTTCTCCTGTCTTAATTATAATAGATCATTTTGACTAAATTAACATATTTAAACAAAACTTACACAAATTTATTCCACCTTCAGTAAAAGTTAAAGTCGTAAAGCTGCAGATCAGATTCTCACCTCAGATTCCCAAAGATCCAAATGTTTCTTTGTATTTGTCTCTCCATCCTCCTCTTCATCTTTTCCATCCTCCTCTTCATCTTTTCCATCCTCCTCTTCAACTTTTCCATCCTCCTCTTCATCGTCTTCCTCCATTTTCTCCTCCGTTTTCTGTAGAATCTCTTCTTTCTCTCTCTCCACTGTTTCCAGTTGTTCTTTCCCTCCGTCTGTTGCTGATGCAGTCGGGTCGTTTTCTGGCTCCATTCTGGTCTCCTCTGAGGAAAATCATCAGTTTATTATAAATATGTTTATTATTCTGTTTCTTCTAAACTCAATAAAAACCAAACGGTTGGTTCAGTGATGAAGAGGAAAACGCTTCCTGGTTATTTACAGATTATTTATGATCCACATGTTCAGCTCTCAGAACAAAATGAAGTTTAATTAATAAAAACTGAAACATGTAATAATATTTCTGCTGTTATTGAGATTTTCAAGGTCACAGTTTGACCTTTTGTCCTCCATGTTTGATTCCCATCAGGGATCATTTTCCTCTAATTTTTCTCTTTTACCTGTAAAATCTCTTCCATCTGAACTGAATCTTGTTCCTGAACTGACCTTTGACCTCCGGGTGTCCCTCCATGTCCAGCAGAGTTTTCCTCGCCTCCAGTTTTCCTCTCAGTTCTTCAGGAAACGATTTAAAGTCCCGAATTTTCCTCTAAGTTTTCCTGGATTCAAACCTCTGCAGATTCTTCAGGTTTTACCTTGAAGAAATTGATTCTTGGTTTTGATACTTAAAAACCTTCCAGGATGTTGATTCACCTCCAACGTCTCCTGACTGAGCCTGACGCCTGACAGTGAACCGTCTTATCACCGCCAGCTTCCACATTTAGCCCAACACTTCAGAGCTTATCGGCACCAGGCCTTCATTGGAAACAGTGTGTGTGTGTGTGTGTGTGTGTGTGTGTGTGTGTGTGTGTGTGTGTGTGTGTGTGTGTGTGTGTGTGTGTGTGAAGTGCTGAAGCTCATCTGGTGGAAGGAATGTAACAAACTGTTCCTGCAGTGAGATTTTGACCTGATATCTGAACAAAACCTGTTTAGTTAATCAAACTGTTAAAATGTGATTTTGTTCACTTGGAGTTGGATGTAGAATAAAGTTTAGATCTTGATTGAATTAAACCTGAGAATCTGTTTAAATCTGACATTATTTCCTCCAGATCTGAACAGAAATCCATCAGTAGATGATGAAGAACCTGCAGCCATCATGTCTGACAGACGGAGGAAACGTTGCTGCAGATTGAGGATTTATTTCTGCTTCACCTCAGGGATCAGAGCGACTCCAGCAGGTATCCTGGCGCCGGATCCGACCCGTCAGATGGTTCTGGTCGTAAACATGAAGGTGTGACCAGAACCAGACGACCATCTGCTGCAGGAAGAACTAAAACCCAAAAGCTGAAAACTGACATGGCTCTGAGTTCATGTCCAAACAGAGAGACGGAAAATATATTTAACATGATTTAGAGTTTATCTCCATGGAAACGGTTTGAGCTTTAGAGGTGATGTCATCCTTCACTCAGGTAAACATGGGGAACATAAAGCAGATTACTGAAAATAATCATAAGAAAAATTTAAAACTGAGATGTTTATGGAATAAAATGTTAATGATGGCAGATCAGAAGATTTTCCTGCTTTTATAGTTTTCTAAATTAAAATAATGTGGTTTTCTCTGATGTTTAGAATAAAATCATCTATTTAATGTTTGACACAGAGCGATGTGTGTGAAATAAATGTAAATCTATATACTTCACCAGGATGTTGTCAATCTGGACTGACGAGTGGAGCATCTGTCAACATAAACACTCTTTGTCTCAAAACAAGAAAAATCACACAGTTTCATTTGATTCAGTAAAAACTTTTTCTGTTTGTCTTCAGGAGACAAAAACATATTTCAGTCTGAAAATCATTTTTCAGTCACAAATTGTTGAAAAAGTCTGAATATTTAGAGGAAAATCCTGAAATAAAACAGTTTGTTGATCAGAAACATGTCCAGAGCTCACTGACCAGAATGCACCAAACACACACACACACACACACACACACACACAAACACACTCTCTCTCACACACACACACACACACACACACACACACACAGTGTCTCCATACGTTACTGATCTGCTCCTGAGTCCGTCTGAGTCTCTGCATCTCTGGATTGTCGGTCATCATGCTGACCCCGCGACCTTTACTCTCCTCAAAGTCCTTCTTATATTTCACCTGCAGGGACAGAAAACAAACAGTTCAGATTTAAAGTTTATTATCAACCAGTTTAGTTTTTATTTCATATTAAATCGTTTTAACTGAAAAGGTCAGATTTAATATTCATGATCTAAAAACACTCAGCCAGAAGAAAATCAGTGTAAATATGATGATGATGTTTTATTTTGACAGTCTGACGTCTCCATGGTGCATCGACCTGCAGGTGCAATTTGGAGGTGTGTGCTTGGAGTTTCCTTTAAATCAGTGCAGCTGCAGTTGGGATGTGAAAGAGGAAGGTTTGTTTTTACCGATCAGAGCAGAAATCAGTAAAAATCTGATCTTTTTCTCTGTAGCAAAAAGAACAAATAAAAGACGAACCGCGGGAGAGAAACAGTCACCAGCTGGACGGCAGCCAACCTGGTGGGAGGGAGGAGGCAGTTGGCCTGGCAACAGGCCTGATTTATATTCCTGATGACCAGCCCACACACACACACACACACACACACACACACACACACACACACACACACACACACACACACACACACACACACACCGTACCTCCCAGCTCCACTAACCTGCCAGGTTTAAAATCCTTTTCAACATTTTAACTTTTCCTGGTCGGGTTAAGATCCTGGAGTTTCACTGTAAAACTTTAAACTCAGCTGAGAAAAAATGTTCTTGTTGTTTTGTTGGATCTGGACTAAACAGTTTATTTCTGTCGTTCTTCTGAATGCAGATGATTTATAGAACGTTGATCCTCTGAAGCTCAAAAGAGAAATTATTTAACTACAAAACATGTTTACAGTTTGATTAAATTACCAAAAACATCCATTAATTCCTATAATGATAAACTTTGAATATTTTTATATTCCACTCCTCACTTTCTCATTGGTAGTTTCAGAAAAATTATAGACATTTTTCCATCTACTTGCAAACTTGCAAAATAATAATAAAACCAGATTTATTTGCCAAGTTCTGGGAATTTGATATATTCACAATATAGAAGCTAATTTTCCATTATTATCAGCAACTTTACCTCCAACAGTCAGATAATAATCTGGTTCCATTTGCTCTCATTGAAAACATTTTATATGAAAATAAGACAAAATTGGGTGAATGTTTATTTGCAGTATCTTTAAAAAGAAGGAAGATAAAGTCGATAGATTAAATCTATCAGAGAAACAGTCTGGGGGAGAGTTTCTCTGCAGCGCCGCCCTGAAGGTAAATGTCTAAACAGTTTGTGTCCAGCATGTGTGGGGTCTGCAGAGATGTTAGCTGTCTTTCCCTGACCTTTGACCTGTAGAAGTTCTGGATGGAGGGAATGTCAATCGTTAGAGGTTCCCAGTAAATGGAAGTGATAATCAGATGTGGAACCATCAGAGGTTTGATCATGGAAAACCTTCATCTGATCAAACATGATGTTGATTTAAAACCGTCAACGTTCTGACAGGCAGCTGATGTTTAAGTGAATCCTTCGATCTGGAACCTGGAGGAACAGGAAGTTGAACCTGGAGGAACAGGAAGTTGAACAAGTTGAACCTGGAGGAACAGGAAGTTGAACCTGGAGGAACCACTTCCTGTCACATGAAGGAACCTGCAGCAGAACCAGGATCAAATTTTACAGGAGGAAACTTGAGGAAATCCTGTAAACATCAGATTAAAACTAACAGATTAAAAGCTGTTCAGATCGTCTGGATCAGTATTGATCAAGATTGATCAGAATTCACAGTTTCTATTAACACTTCATGGTTCAGTAAAACCTCAGTAAACAGCAGAGACAGGAAGATTCACGGCCCAGTTAAAGCACCAAGACCTTCAGTTTGACCTTCAGGGGAAACGTAATGTCCCCACTTGTGTCCATCAGTCACCAGTAACGGCCCATTAAGCCCAGCAGCAGACTGGGACCAGAGCTGCTGAACAGAACCAGGTTCACTGAACAGAACCAGGTTCACTGAACAGAACCTGAGCTGGTTCTGATGTTTAAACTGAACCCGTTTCATGTTTTCATTCACATCTACAGACATCATCTGGATTCTGTTTCTCTGAAGTGATGAAAATCAAACACCATCAGGTCACATGACCAGATGACATCATGGCTCAGAAGTGGGTCACTGCTGAACAGACGTGTGTTTTCACACACATCAGGTTTGGTCCTGTTGCCGTCGGCTCCTGCAGGAGAAAAGCTTTAATGTGAAGAGACAGAATCAAGACATTCTGACGCAGCAGAGCAGAAGGACGGGTCAGAGAGCGGACTTTAACTAGACCACAGCAAAGAACTAAACATGTTTAGAACCAGAATCTGAAATCGTTTAGACTCTGGTGACAGTATTAGTATAACTATTAGAATAATACTTATTCTACTAAGTATTATACTGGAGGGAAATAAGCAGCTACGTTTCCTAAGATGAGATATCAGAAATGATCTAACAGAACCAAATGCTGCTACTCAACAATCTGGGAAAGGTCAAAGGTCATCTCTCAAAATCACCTGAAGTCTTTTTCTTTCTACAGAGAGAAAAATATTCCCAAAAGGAGAAGATCTCAGACAAGGAGCTCAGAGAAACGTGTGGTTCGGTTTCCTAAATAGTTTTTTATGGTTCCATATTTTATTCAGATTTATTTTCTTTATTTCCATGTTTTATTTCCCGTTTGACTCAAAGTGACTGTTTGAGGCTGCAGATCATCTCAGAGCAGGACAGAGTCACAGCGTGTCCTGCTGAGTGGACATCTGTCCCTGTGCGTCAGCCTGCTGACATCATGGCCGCCGTTGGGTCAGCGGCTCAGAGCGGCGCGGCGCCCCCTGAGGAGGCGAGGGGAACTACAGCCCGGATCAAAACGTGTTACATCCACAGGTTCTGATCCAGGATGAGACTCAGCAGGAACTGAACCTGAATCAGAACCAACTGATTCAGTTTAAACCTCAGAACTGAACTCTGTTCACCAGCTGGACGGTTTCAGTCCTACCTGATTATTGACAAACGGCTGAAACGATTAATTATGAGGAATCGATTATTGAAATAATCTGCAATTTATTTATAAATCAATTCATCCTTAACTGAAACAAACAGACTCTTAAGAGACATTAAGCCAAAACTCAACAGAAAAGGAAAAAATCTAAATCACACTGAGCATTTTTACTACCCAATTAACTGGCTAATCAAAAATCACCAGATCAGTTTTCTCTGTATTGATTTTAAATTATCATTGATAAACTGAAACTCAAATATTATAGATTTATTACTGAAACCTTTAAACCTTTCAGTTATTGACAGCAAATCACAGAGAATGAAAACCCAGAAATAAATTCAGTGTCTCAGAAAACATTAATATTCCATCAGATCAATAAAAACATTTTCAACTGAAATATTGACATATTAGGTTTGGGCTCGTTTTGCCTGAATCACACAGATCGTTTTCCTCCTGACTGAGACGAAGGTTTATAAACAAAATGTTGGTTTTATGTTTTGTTTCCTATTTATCTTTACAGTTTAGCTGTGAGCTGAGAATAAACCTGTAAATGTGTGAATTTGTTTTACTGGCTGTTTTACTGTTTTACTGTGATGGAAAACAGTTGGAAGATTTGTTATTGAAATCGTTACCATGGTAACAGTTTCCCGAAGTAGAGAACCTGCATTGGACTCAAGCTGTTATTCATAACTTTAATAATAAATGTGTGGAAACATAACAGAGCAGAGGGAAAACACTGAACTACACTTTAGCCTGGCCCTTTTATGCTGTAACCTGCTGAATGAATGAATGAATGAATGAATGAATGAATGAATGAATGAATGGATGGATGGATGGATGACGAGTGTCGCCCCCTGCAGGTCGGATCTGCTCACCTGGCTCTGCAGTTCGCTCTGCTGCCGCAGCCGCAGATTCTCCGGCGTGTCGGTGACGATGGTGAACGACGTCTTGGGGTAATGACTGCAAAACAGGAACGGTTTAATCTGGATTAATCTGGTTTAATCTGGTTTAATCTGAATCAGATGGTTTTAAATACCGACACACTGGAGACCAGAACAAACCTTATTATTGTTCTGCACAATAAAAATGATTCGTATTTTCATCCCAGCAGCTGTTTCATCTTTTGATTGCAGCCATTTTTGCTCAGTTTGTTGATTAAAGCAACAGGAAGTGAAACGTCGTTTCCATGGTGACGGAGTAACTTTAATGAGCCGCCAGACTGATGAGAATGATGCGTTTAAAACTCCTGAAGCTACAGAGCAACACGCTGCTGGACAGAGCCAGACTTCATTAAAACATCCACTGTCTACATCATATAGATCTAGACTGGATGAGCTGCAAACATCCGAGGAACTAAAGTGTAAAACTGTTTAATATAAAACCAAACAGAAGGGAGGAAAAACTGAAACTTTAACTTGTGAAGGTCTGAAAAAAAAAAACACTGAAAAAAGTATAAAAACTATTTCTGTTCCTTATAATACATTAAATTACGGACAATATTTAATATTTCTCTATGCCTTGAGCAGCAATGCATTCTGGGAATGACGTCGTGTTTAATGGTTGCAACAGAAGAAGAGAGAAAATCACCAAGATGTGGAAACAGATGTTTCTGTCTGAGAGCGTCAAGGAAGGTCAAAGGTCATTTTGTTATGAACTACAACAGTTTGGATTTTTTTGTTTTATTTGATCTTTATTGATCAGAACTGAGGATATTGGAACATCGATACAAAGTATCAAATAAATATAAATAAATTAGACGCAGGTCACATTTGGGTCGTATTAACCTGATAGGTCAGTTGGCCTCAGTCTGAACTGGAAGCAGCTTCAGGAGCTGCTGGTCCGACTGGGAGCTGTGGGTTTAATCCTGAGGCGACGTTCACTGTGAGAGGCGGTTGATTCAGAGTGAATCATCATCATCATCATCATCATCATCATCATCATCATCATCATCAGTCCAGCTCTCCTCCCACTCAGCAGCTTCACGTCTTTTATACTCATGTTTCCATTAAAACTCGCCTGGAAAATGAAAGTCGGGTTTTATTTAGAATCGTTTCTTTGGTCGGTTCTGTTGGACTGAATCTCTTTTAATCTTTTCTCCGCATTTCAGACTCTTCAGGCTGAGAGTCACTGGAATCCATCTGATCTGAAAAACTTTGATTCTGCTGCATTAATAAGCATAAACAATAATAACCAGAGACACTGAAGCTTTAATAACATCAGAACCAAACAGGTTCATGTTTAAGGTTCAGTTTGGTACATAAAGAAAAACAGAAACAAACCCAACCAGGTCAGGAAGAGATAAAAAAAAAGATTTAGAAGAGAAAATATCTGGATAAAATCTGTCAATAACTTCATGTATGACAGGGAAAATGTTAGATGAAATAATGAACCAGTAGTTTTCATCAATATTCCGAAATTATTTACGTAAAAAAGCTTCCTTTATTTACTGAGAAGCTACTCTGAGTTAGTTTGTCTTATTTCAAGTGAACCAAGATTTTTGCTGTTAAACTAGTTTTTTGCTCTGATGTGACAATAATGGTTTTTGCCACCAAATGAAAATGATACAAAATAAATCAGAAATGTTTTTAAATCTGAGGAGTTTAAGCTGCATAAACATAAAACTAAACATGTTTAGTTGAGATAATTTCATATATCTTTGTGATGTGATGAAGATGAAGTGATGAAGATGATGTGATGAAGATCAGCAGCAGAGGAACCAGAGGGATCAGTCAGTAACCAAACCACCTGCTGGTCAGTCTGACGCTGGACAACCGAGTCCAGGTTGAAAATCTCACACAGACCAACCACAACCTTCAGGTCTCACTTCACCTGCTCCCGTTGCCATGACAACCACAGACGCGCTGCTCATCCGGAGCGACTCGATGGTTTCAGACAAAGAGCAGGTCTGAAAACTGAGCCAACAATTTAAAGAGACAGAAACCCAGTTTTTAAAAAAAGTTTGGTTCTGTAGAGTCAATATCTGTAGTCAGTATCTAATCTGCTGTGAGGAAGAACAGCCAAAGTTATTGAAACGCCACTTTCTGGCCCCGAGCCGCAGGTTGTGAACCCCTGGTTCCTGATATGTCACTGAATCAAACAATAACTTTATTTTCCTTCTGAGAGTCAAACAAACTGGATGGATTATTTTCTGTTGCTTTGATTCATTTCACACTGCAGGTTTCATTTCTATTTCTGAAACACCAACAGTGTTTCTTAATGAGCTGAGCTGTGACTGCATTTAATCCATTAATACATTTATTAATCTGCAGAATAATCCGTTGCTGCAAAGCTTTCAGTCTCAGCTCCTGTGGATGACCGACCGCCTGCCGTGGGTTAGAAAGGAGAAACTTTGATTAGGCCGCGGCTCTCATGATGCCGGCAGGCGGCGAAGTTAAGATGATTACAGGAAGGAAGTTTGTCCTGCAGAACCGAGATAAAGAACAAGAAACAAAACCAGGAGGAGAAACTGAACGACCTTCAGAGAGGAAACAGTTTCCTTCACTGGCTCAGAGCTGCTGCTACGAAACGACGAGCTAATTATACCCACAGGAACCAACACACACACACACACACACACACACACACACACACACACACACACACACACACACACACACACACACACACACAGGCTGTCCTTTAGCTGGTTTCCCTCAGTCACTTCCTGCCTTTCTGCTGTGATCAGAGCCGTTGGTTTGTTATGGTTCATGTTTAGATCCTTATTGTCTCTGATGTTGGTGACATTTTCCAAACTGCTGCAGCCTCCAGACTCCAAACCAGCAGTTTGACCCAAACAATGAAAACAACATTTTTCTGCTCCATTAACTGATTTAATGACACCATAGGAGTTTAACTTCCTTCACCTCTGACAACAGAGTTTATGATTTAATAAGTTATAGGTGGAAAAGAGCCAAAACTGTTTAAAACCAGCCGATCACAGATGAAGCATCTGATTGATCCCATTTGTGGTTTAAACTTTGCAGCTCAACAAGTGAAGACAAGAATTAAATATGGAAGTTTGATGGTCCAGTAAGTAACATCAACACAAAATGTTAGAACAACATTTGGTTCCAGTTCAGCAGGAATATGATTTCATTTTTAACCCCAAAACTGCTAAGAAACATCAGGTTCAGGTATGATAATCCAGATCTAGATGATCCAGATAATCCAAATCTAGATGATCCAGATAATCCAGATCTAGATGATCCAGATCTAGATGATCCAGATCTTAAACTCGTCCTAAAACTCGTCTGAATTATTTCAGTGAATATTATCTAAAAAAGCTGAAATGAGGAAACAAGTAAAGTAGAAAAGATGAGGACTGAGGATTCAATGTGGTCTGATAGAAACATTTTCTTTAAATCTGTGAAACTGTAATAAACTGAAGCTGCTCAGTGGGGCAGTTGGTAGAGAAACTGCCTTGCAGCCAGAGGGTTCTGGGTTCAATTCCTGGTCTTTCAGCATGGAGTCTCCATGTTCTCCCTGTACATGGTGGGTTTTCTCCAGGTACTCTGGTTTCCTCCCACAGTCCAAAAACATGTCCGTAGGTGTGAGTGTGTTTGTTCATGGTTGTGTGTCTCTGTGTTGCCCTGTAACTGACTGGCCACCTGCCCAGGTGACCCGGAACGATGGCTGGAGAGGCAGCAGGACCTCCTGACCCACTGAGGGACAAGAGTGTCAAGAAAATGGATGGATGTCATAAACTGAAGCAGGAGGAGGAGGAGGAGGAGCAGGAGGAGGAGGAGCAGGAGGAGGAGCAGGAGGAGGAGCAGGAGGAGGAGGAGCAGGAGCAGGAGGAGGAGCATCGTGTCTCTCAGCTTCTCTCCATCCTCCTGCCTCGGTGTTGATGAACATCTCAGTGTGAACTGGGCTCAGAGCCGGATCCTTAAACTGACACCAGCAGAACAAACATTTTCTGAATAACGAATCGTTTCTCTTCTTCTGCTGCTCTAAAGAGTCAGAGAACAAACCAACAGGAACCGCAGAGATGAAGGTTCTGCTTTAAATACATTTTTCTGTTTTAAAGTCACTGAATATTTATTTTAACTTCTCAGTTGAGCTGGAAGAAAAAGTGTAACAGAGGTCAGAGCGAGACCCGTATCAACGTCCCGACCTGATGACCTTTAACCTTTACTGCAGGTTTTCTCCTCTCCTGACAACCAACTGTAAGATAAAGACCAAATAATCCTTAAACTAAAGAAAGATCAACTTTTAAACAGCAGGAAGTAAAGAGAAACTGTCAGCTTTAAATCAGACAAACGCAGTGAAAACAGACCAATCAGGACGAATATCAGCCAGTCAGAGCCAATCAGAGCCAATCAGATCACTCCTCTGTCTTCATCCAGACAGTCAGAGTCCAATCAGATCACTTCTCTCTGTCTTTTCTCATTCATGCAGAAAAATCTCAGCTGCCTCCAGAAGCAGCTCATCCTTCTGCTCCTGTTTTCTCACGCTGATGATCAACCCACTGTGGCTCACACACACACACACACACACACACACACACACACACACACACACACACACACACACACACACACACACACACACACCATCTGAGGCAGAGTAGAGAGGATTACATAACTCTTGGTCCTTCACATCGTTCTGTTTCTCTCAGGCTGATTTATTCCTCTTTGATCATTTCTTACAGATTTTCACGTCTGGGATTCAGTTTGATAACGAGCAGCTGCAACTGCTGCAGCTTCACCTGCTGCAGCTTCACCTGCTGCAGCTTCACCTGCTGCAGCTTCACCTGCTGCAGCTTCACCTGCTGCAGCTCTCTGTTGTTCACATGATGCTTCACTTAAAACACGCTTTAAGGGATCTGACCAGAAAAAGACACTTAAGACACTTTTGCTGCATTCAGCCTCTATATGCACCACAGATCTGGAACAAAGGTCCTTTAAATCCAGACTAAAACCAGCTGTTAGAATAAATGTTTCAGCATCTCTGATGTATTAATGATTTTAATGATGCCACATGATGTAATATATGTTCTGGTTTAGATTTGCCTTTGCAGGTCAGAGGCTCCTTCACTCTCCACTTTTAAAGTTTAAACCCATTTATTTTACTTGGCTTTTAACTCCAGCAGGATCTAGTCTTAAAGTGTGTTTTTGTTTTTAAACTGTAAGAGTTTTTAAATTATTTATTTATTTTTTATTATTATGTTGTGTTTTAATGTTCAGCACTTTGTATCAGCTGTGGTTGTTTTAAAGTGCTTTATGAATAAAGTTGGTTTGGTATTATTTATTCTGGGGTTTACCTGGTTAAATAAAGGAAAATAAATAAAGGAAAATGAAATTATATGTTCATTTTTGTTTGTTTTTATTGCATTAAACACTTTAAACTGCTGCATTGCTGAAATATGTTATACGTGAAAACTCAACTGATTATTGATGTGATAAATTGCAGAGGCAATATTTACAGATGTCCTGCAGCAGAGCCACCAACTGCACCTGGATTTATTTTCCACTTCTTATTTTAACCTTTTAAACTTCAGACCCTGCAGCAGGTGGAGCTTCATGCCACCATGAGCTCAGCTGATCGGACCTGAAGCTGATCGGACCTGAAGCTGATCGGACCTGAAGCTGATCGGACCTGAAGCTGATCGGACC
>CAEGAF010014103.1:0-15132 GCA_903067075.1 Micropoecilia bifurca
ACAAAAACAATCACAAAGTCCTGGTTGAACTGATCAGTGTGAAAAGATGATCAAAATAATTTCATTTTTAAGACACACTTATTGAATGCTGAAACATCTATTTATTAATATTTTAACAATTCAATGGTTTTTATCAATATGTTCTAGAACAACCGGCCCTTTGAGAACATTCTGATTTTCGATACGGCCCAATATGAAAATGAGTTTGACACCGCTGCTTTAAACTGATTGTTTGCCAAGGAGTCTCATGAGATGCTTTCCATCCATCCATCGCTCTTCCAGTCATTCTTGTTCTCCTCAGCTTTGCCAAATTGAACGTCTTCATCTTCACATCAATTGCCTCACTCCAATATCTGCACTCTCTCCTTGAGGAAATATGCCACCATGCTGTTTACCCTTCAGAATCCATCCTCCCCACTTCAGCAGCGAGCAACTTCCATCCCGTCCCTCTGTTCCTCATAGTTCTCATCCCGAGTCTCTGAAGCTTTCATGCAAAATAAGCAGCGATTACAATCAATCCTCAACTCAATTTTAGCCTCTTCCCAGCATTTTCCGACAAATTGAGTCGTCTGCTATTAATTTATTTTACGAAGCACGTTTTCACAGGAAATGTAATTGCAGGCTAGGAAGTGCGACCCTGCGTGAAAATAAGTTGGGGAGAAAAGGTCAGCTTAGTGCGCAAAGAAATGAATTGAAAATGCTGGCGGCCTTCAGCTACTGAAACAGTTGAGGGAAAAACTTGTAAAGAGGTTTTAGCAGAAAAACCTCTTTACAAGTTATGCATTAACCTTTACAACATATGCATTAACCTGTAATTCAGTGCAGGTTAATGCATATGTTTTCAGATAGGAAATAAGACATGTTGTGAATGGGTTTATTTTTACTGCTCTACAAAAGCACAAAATTGTACCTTTTTTGTCTAACTTCTACGGAAGAGGATTAGAGCCAAAAACAACCACAAAAAATAAGATTGTTTCCAACAATCCTCTTCCTTAAGTTTCTATTTCAATTACGTTAGTACACTTAAAAAAAAAGACTAAACTTATAAATAACTTTCCAGGAAGATATAGGAACTTGTTTTAAGTTGATAAAATAATATATCGGGGGGGTTTAAGTACTAGTTCTAGTGGCATTTTTTCTCATATTGTAAGTAAAATAATCAGCTAATGGAACCAGTATTTTTTTTTTTACACAATATCAAGAAATTACTGGCTTCAAACAAGCTCATGTCTTGCTGGAAGAGTACTCTTAAATTAGTTGGGTTTTTTTTTTATTTTAAGTGAAAAACGTATTTGCACTAAAAACTAGACTAGTCTAACTTGGTAAGCTTTTGTGTTTTTACAGTGCATTTTTATCCATATTTTGTCAAAAACTATAGTCAGTCTTTCTCTGCTCTTTGCTCCAATCCAGACAATTTAGAAATGTCATGCCTGCAGTGCATGAACAATGAACCTAATATACAGCTCTGGAAAGAATTAAGAGACCACTTAAAATGATCCGTTTTTCCAATTTTACTGTTTATAGGTTTATGTTTGAGTAAAATGAACTTTGTTCTTTTAGTCTATGAAAATTTAGTATTTGCAGAAAATGAGAAATGGTGAAAATAACAAAAAAGATTCAGGTGTTTCAGACCTCAAATGATGCAAAGAAAACAAGTTCATATAGTTTTAACTCAGGAAGAGTGCAGAAATTGGTATTTGGTGGAATAACCAGGAGGTTTTCAATGGGGTTCAGTGCAGTGGGCTCTTCATCTGGCATAGATGCCAACCTGTGTGGTTTGTTCCCCTAAAAACACGCCGAGAACAAGATATTCACACAGGCTAACACACAGTCACATAGCTGCAGACACGCATGCACAGACAAGCCTTTGGCTGGTGAATCAGACACGCACACACACACGCACATCATTAACACACAGGTTTCGAGTGCCACAGCATCGACTTGCCATGTCTGGGGATACAGGATGATTAATCACACACTGTGCAGATGGCCACACTGGGGAGAGGGAAGAGAGGAGGAGGAGAAGAGATGCCCTTTCTGCTCAGAAACCATCGAGTTCTTTCTCTCCGTTCCTTTATTTTGCCGGCCTCTCCTCTGGTCTCTGCTGACCCACACTCTGCCGCTCCTCTGTAGAGTGCTAGATTTATGAGTGGCTTTCAGAGAAACGGTGTTCTAGCGAGGCCCGGACACGAACCGCCATAATGGCATTCAGTCTGCGTCTAGCACTTTATGAAAGGCTTAATAATAACACCAGGCACAGTGGGAACCGGGATCGGTCCAACTGCATCCGCCACCACAAGCTACCGATGAGTAATTTAAATAACGTTTCCAAGCTCTTTTAGACAACCGTGGTTTTAAAACAACAGATTTTCATTGGTTCACTTTATATTTAACTGGGAAACTAGCACTGGTTTATTGCACCATTAAGCTGATCTACACATAAACCAGAACTGAAGTGGAAATACTTGAATACATGGAAATCTGTACTCCACAACCTTAATGTAATCACTGCCAGGAACTCGTGCTCAAGTCAATTTCATACTGAACATAAAGTGTTGCTGCGCAAACATCAGCATCAATGGACCGTTTGGCTAATGATCCACTATGGCCTGGTTCAAGCATCCTGACAAACCGGCTCCAATTAAACCAAAACTGCATTTCCATTCAGTTCATACCAGGACAGGGTTATAATCCGATAGCTGCAGCACTACTTCAGGTTTGAAACATCAGGAACGTTGATGCAGTTCCATGTTGGTACGTTTGCAGAGTTGTGTAGTAACTTGTTACATTTAGTCAATTATATTTACTCGAGTGACGTTTTTGAAAAAAAATTACTTTTACAAAGCTTTTTACAAAACTGTACATTTTACTTTTACTTCAGTAATTTTATTATGAAGTATTTCTTCTCTTGAGTAAAATTTGACCTCCTTCCTGAACTCACCTGGTCAGGAAGGTGACCAGGTGACCAGGTGACAGGTCACATGACCTCCTTCCGCCGCTCTGGACTCCAGTCATTCCAGACTGAAGTCCCTCCCTCCTGTCAGTCTCCTCACTGATTTGCGGTTCTTTTATGGCTACACAGTTGTTCAGCTCCAATCCCTTGAGTCCAGTTGTACTATTAAACAGCCCTGAGATCAATTTGATGTCGTTAAAGTTTTAACTGATCATCAATCACGGTCAAAGGTTATTTCCACCATATTTCTTCCTGAAAGACGATAGTTTCCAGCTCTTATTAATCCTCTGAACAGTTCCTCAATCCAGGTTTAGTCGTTTCTGCATCTCCTCAAACATTTTTCCCGTTTCATGCCAATGATTTGACTCTTGACTCTTCTTAAACTGATCAACGTCTCTATTAACAGGATATGTCCTTCAAAGTGGTTGTTTAATCCATGAGAAGCTAATCGCTGCATCAACTTGGTTGTATAACTTGCTGCCAGATGAAAGATAAATCATTGTGCAAGAATTATTCAATAAGAGGTTTGCACATATTTGCTTCATAAAATTAACCTTTCTGTGTAAATGTTTGTTTTTAAAGCTTTCTTATAATATAAAAATGTATAGCGTACTTTACATGTAAATCTGAAAGTGCTACAAAATGCCAAAGCATAAAACATTAAAGCGTCAATTCTTCTAGGGTGCCTCCAGTGAGGCTTGTTGTTATACAATATTTCTAAAAATAACTTCCAAAAACCCCAGAAAAACCCCACTAAACATTTTCCATCTACTCAAACAAATGTATAAATGTATTTTAATGTCCTGAAACGGCTCTCAGTTTGAGTGATTCTACTTTTATTTATAATTTGCTTCACCGCATAGCGAGCAGCTACTTTGCGATGCCTAACCAAACATCTATAGGTCTTTTATTTTTACACTTTACCAGCCTATATAAACTTCACTGATTTACTTGTGTATTTTGAAATACTGTTTGCTTTGTGAGGTAAATAGAAAAACAGAAACTGGAAATCTGTGAGCCTGAAGTCGACTAAGAAATAAAACTCATCCAGATTTGTTCACCGTTTCCTCATTATTTAAATGAAAAATGGAAACCTCTCACAGCCGTGCAGATGGGTGTTAGGCTGTTTAAACTCGAGTTGAACCTGCAGCAGAGCTAATTGATTCTCAGCCGACTCCCTCCTGGTGTCAACAGGTGAAGTTCATTACTGCATTGACATTTAAAAAGCTTGATCAATGCTTTTGCTGGAGCCTGGAGGAACGGGACCAAACTTCCACATGAGTGGGAGAGATTTCACTGCAAAGGCACCAACAAAATTACACGGCTCCTCTCAGTAGGCGCATCGGAAAGTCAATTAAAAGAAAAGGGATGAGGGCTGAATGCACTCTGGATTATTTTACCTGCCAAGAGTCGTCTCACAAAAACATATGAAAAGAAAAGATCCACTTTAAACAAGAAGTCAAAGTGGCTGATGTCTATATATGCTTTTACACGAACAAACGGCAATATTCCCTACAGCTGAAACCATAAAAAGGAAGGAAGGGAGGATAAACAAATGAGAATGACAAGATGGCAGGGAGTTAGAAAGGAAAAAAGAAAAGGAAATTACATGGAGAGAAAGGAACAAAGAATGGAACGAAAGAAAGGACAGAAGAAAGGAAGAAAGGGTGGATGGACATGAAGAGAAAGAAAAGGAAGGAGGAAAGGATTAATGGAGGAAAGAAGGAACCAAGGAAGGAAGGAAAAAAAGGAAACAGGGAAGGAAGGGAGGAAGTAAAAAAGGAAAGGAGGAATGAAAGAAAGGAAGGAAGAAAGATGAGGGAAGGAAGGAACCAAAAATGGAAGGACAAAAGGAAGTAAAAAAGGAAGGATGCACAAGAATGACATGAAAAGAAAAAAATACAAATATGGAGCAAAAGGAAAGAATGATGTAAAAAAAGAAAGAATGGATGAAACATGGAGAGAAAGTGACAGAGGAAAGAAACACAAGGGAAATAAAAGAATGAACAAAGTACGAGGAAGTAAAGGAGAAAAACCAACCCAGAACCACAGAATGAATTATACAAGGAAGCAAATAAAACTGGAAAAAAGATGAAGAAACAGGAATGTGGTGAGTCAAGATGAGGGACAAAAGAGAATAAGAAGAAGACAAAATGAACAATGATGGAAAGAAGTGAAGAAAGAAGGACAAACAAGCAATGAGGAGAGGTGGACTCAGAGAAAGAGGTACAGCAGGAAGAAAGCAGCGAGGACAAATGAGGACATGTCCCCATCCCATGACAGAATAAAATAAAGTCTCCACTGTGATCCAAAATGCAGACGTCACATTCATATTTCTGCATCAGAACCAGCGTCTTCCATGCACTATTGATGAGAGCTGCTCCTGCGGTGCACAGCAGAGACACACGCGGGTATTTTTTACCATTCTGGCCATTTGTTTGAAAGAATAAATTGTTGTCCAAACACCGTCTGCTCAGTGTGTCTCATCATCTGGACTATCAATCCTTCAGTCTGCGAGCTTCCCCTCGGCTTCATGTCCACTTCCAGGCTTCTTCCTTATTTATCGCTTACAGGCTGCTTCACCTGCTTTGACCTCATCTCTCTCCGTTTTCACCATTCATCCCTCACTCATTTCCTCTTGTCCATCCAACCCTCAGTCTGAACTTAATGTTGCCTGGGCTAAAATCAAGTCAAAAGTACAAGAAAAATAAAATAAAATAAAGCAAATTAAGTTATTTTATTTTTTGTAGGAAACCACTTCAACAATTTACTAAACACAAATAATACTTTTACAACAATGTATTCATTAATTAAGCACAACTACAAATGGCCAAACAACAACATTAACAAAATGAAAGAGGCGGATCTCAGTGGGAAACCCGTGACGTCAGCTGACGATTGGATGATTCCACTTTTGGCCTTAGCGCATTTGTTGAAATATAAACGTTATTAGTCCTGCAAATATGTTACCTCAATCAAAAAATTATTTTGAATCAGCTTTTTCCTTTTTCACAGTTGCATAACGCTGACAGTCAGCAAATGTCAGATTATTTTATGGTTTTAAAGTCAAAAGTAGAATCGTCCAATCAGCGACGTCTCAGGTTTGCCACCTCTTCTGTTTTATTAATGTCTTAATTTTGTATTGTACTTAGTTAAGGATGTTGTGTTTTTAAATTGGTAGGTGTGTTTAGTGAATTGTTGAAGTCATTTCCAGTTCATGGCCACCATAGGAAACTGATCTTATTGACTGGAGATTCAAAACTTAAAAAGGACTTTGAACATTTGCTGTATTTAAAAAAAAAGACAACTAGTTTCCAAAAACCTTTGGGCTTGATTGACCTAATTTATTATTAGTGTAAAAACGATGTGTGGGTCACTTTTTCAAAACACTTGCTATATTTACCAGAATTTAATGAATTAGATAAAAGCTTATTTGGGTGAGTAAAAAGTCAGATTTCAGTAAAGGTCTCTTGGCGCGTTAGCATCAAACATGCACGTCAAAAACACGTCTGACGCTTCGGGTTTGACACGTGTGCAGATGCTTCATGGTGCGTTCACACCAAACATGCTTTGAGCATCAGGCACGTCTGGTTTATGTCCATGTGGAGGAAGGTCAAGAGCGAAGAGGTGTCAAAATCACTCTGGCTGTTGTTTTCCGTTACCTTCCTATTTGACGCGCTGGACGCTCCAAACATGTCGCCCTCGACATGCCTCTACATAGACTGAGTGTAAACCAGACGTGCAAAACGCGTTTGGTGTGAGCGCACTGTCAGAATAAACTCGTTTCTTCTTATTTAAAAAAAAAAACACTTTGTGTTGTATTTAACATGTTGAACTGCAAGAAATTATGTTGGTAATAACTTTACCCTGATGAAAAATAAAACCGTTTCCATCTGCATCAACCGCCTGCGCTGGATGGATCAAATCTGAATCATTCTTTAACTGCAGCTGGGACAAAAAAAAACCCCAAAAGGAATCAATAAATTTTAGGTCAACAAATGACCCCTGAGCCAAACTTTGGACACCCCAGCTACCCTGTAATCACCCTCTATACGACTCAAACATCCTCATGCTCTCCCAGCCGTGACACTGACCCGTCACACAGCATTTCCGGATGTTTGCACTTTCAAAGCTGCATCAAAACTTCAAGCCTGTAGCTGCTCCATCTTCTCATGTTTCCCTAAACCTTCACCCCTCTCTCACCCTCCTCTCCATCCACCTCGGTCCGTTCAATCCTTTCTTTTCCCCTTCAAAGCGCTCCTGTCTTCAGCGGAACAACGGATGAGAGGCCGCGGCCGTCTGCGGCAGCTGATAAAACCCCTCCTCTTACACGCACAGTGAAACAAAAGCAAACTCAAACAAAGATGCAGATGCTCCGCTGAACCTGTAAACAGCCACAGCTCAAAAGCACACTGCAACAGATACACTCCAGTGAATCTACACCGGAGGGGAAGAAAAGGGTCAACACGGCTTCAAACACAAGGCGACACGCGAGCCGAGACGGGGGAACGCAGGACACGCAATGGACTCGTCTGGGGCAAAGCAGGAAACAGAAGAAGGGATAAAAGCAGAGGATGCTGGGTGGGAGGGCGGGTAAAGATGGAGGAGCTGAGGATTTATGAGGGTCAGGAGGGAAAGGAACAAGATATACGAGGGGGAGACGGTTAGGAAGACAGATGAGAGCAGCATGGAAATGAGGGATGGACATGCAAGACCTTAAGAGGGGGAGAGGAGACGGGCAGATGAAATGAGAAAGTTGATCAGCATGTGAGCATTTATGGTAATAAAAACAGATTGGGGCTCATTAACGAGCATGTGAGCTGCTTTAAACCCGGAAAACATAGAACCAGCATTACATGTATAGATGCATCAGAAGTCTGTGGACGACTGCCCATTTCTGTAACGCTCTGGCCTCCTACTAACGGCTTTATTCTACTTGGATCTCCATTAAAGTAATAATGTGAGACGAGACTTGAACAGTACTTAAAAGATTAATTTGTAATCAATAATATATGCTAGAAGCATGTCACACTGCCTGAGTGAGTAAGCTGTCGTGTTAAATCAAAAGATAAAAGGGAAGAAATGACAAAAACCAAATGGCATTTAGCACAGAAAGCATTTCTAAAACAGGTCGACTCTTAACGCTGCAGGAGGAAACTTCTACAAAATTATGATTTCATATATTTCTTAAAACTGTCACAATATTGTGACAGTTTAATATGAGATTTAAAAAAATAAAACAAGCTTTTCCACATCTGACAGTCAGTGCTGTTAATCATGCATGAGTATGAGCTACTTATACAATTTACCATTGAAAACCGTTAATCTACCATCAATGGTGGCTATGCTAACTAGCCTGAGAATTGATGGTAGACTCTCGTTACTTGTTAGGAAGACGCTGTAGCGTAGCAGAGCAGGCGCGTACATGAGCCTGACTGACAGCACTAAGACCCTCCTCCTGATTGGTTGTTTCTGACTGAGCTGCATATTTCTGCAGTTAGAACAGGGAGAAGGAAGAGGATCTCGATTCTTTCCACAGATTATGCCTCTCAAGCTAAACCATCACAACAGTTTTAATACGTAAAAACATTTTTATAGAAGGTGCATGCTGCAGCTTTTAACTCTGCAGAGAGATTTTTAAAATAATCTCTAAACCTAGCATATGTCATGACTGCAAAGAAAACTCAGGGATAAAACAGAGCAACTTCATTGTGAAACATTTAGCCTTCCTGTTATCAGTTGAATGTCTTGCTCTCTCTCGCTGTAATAATGGAGAAAATACAGTTTTCTTTTAAATCTGCTTCTTTCACCTCACTGATACTGGATATTACATTGCAGCTTAAACATTTATGTTTAATTGTATGTTATCCATTTTTAAAATCAGTCAAAGCGAAAGTAGAAAACTAAAGGGGTTGTGGCTGCCCACTGCCAGCCAGGTGGCTACTGTACTTTCCTTACAGCAGCAAGGAAAGTACAGTACAAGTAAAAGTAAAGCTAAAAAACATTTAGCTTTTTGGAAATACATTTGGAAAACACAAGCCATGGTTTTTAAACTAAATCGCCAAACACAGTTGTGTGTCAAAGTTCGCCATCGGAGCAGACAGCCCAATTAAATCAAGTGTTACCTGGTTGCTACACAAAACAGAACGACAAACAGGTAAAATATTCAGCAATAACCAGCTTACCTGAGAGATATAGATGTATATTCTATTTATTGGCAGCAGATTAAATCTTGCTGGTGAAATCTATACCAATCGTGTACAACCACCAACTCCAATAAGACTATCCATTTCAAAAATAGGGTCATGTTTCTCCCTGCAGGCAGCTGGTAGAAACTGCTTGTAATGCATTAAATGGTTTGCCAACCACTGTGATGCTTCTCTAGCTAGAGGTGCCAAGTTCAGCACAACTACCACCAAAAAATAAATACACTCCACATGATCCCGTGTTCGTTTCTGCAATCAATTTACTCAGGACAAGGATTACAAGGTGAACGCTGCAGCCACAGGTGAGCTAAAGCTTTTACTCCAACAACACATGCAAAGACGAACCCACTGAACCACCGGACGGCCAAGAGCTGAGGAACTGGCAGGAACCAGAGTGTGAGCTGCTGAAAAAATTACCTTCAACTGTTTTCAGTAGCAGCACTTGAGGTACAATTGATAAAATAGTTTTGGTAATTTCTCGAACAATTTGCATTTATTTAAGTTGAATGCCTGATAGGTTGCTATATGTATTAAAAAAAGGATTCTGAAATATTTTCAATTATAAGTGTGTTTGACTGAAAAACACCAGAGCACCAGTGAATTGTTTCAAAACTATTTTATGAAGGCTGAGTAAACAATATTTCTCCTAAGCAGCCTCTTCACAAAACTGTCAACAGAATGTCTTCAGCCAGAGGGTTCTGAGAGCAGTAATACTGACTGCTACAGGAGATCCATCCAGTTCACAGACATGAGACTTTACAACAACCAGTTGAACAAACAGATAACATGAGTTACGACATGTCATTTCTCTTTGGGATAAATAAAGTAAGAACTGTGATTTGTCAGTCAGGAATGTAAAATTTAATATTTTTTTAATTGGTAACAGAACAGAAAACTGCTGCCGGATCACGCCAAATTTTCTAATTAATTCATAAAGCAAAAATACTCTAATCATTTCTAAGTTTAAAAAGCAGGCTTCTAAAAATGGACCTTGAACTACTTTACATGACTGAATACTTTAATTGCCTGCTCAGTATGAGGATTTGGTGCAAATTTAACTCTGAAATGTCACGTGCTTATTCAGGAAGACTGAATCCTGCAAAATCAGTGACTGGGACTAATCAGTTTGACTGAGAAAAAACTTGACCAATTAGCATCCAACTAATTGCTGCAATGAAACTAGATGCAACTCTACTTAATTCATTTAAATGGACATTCACCCAAAATGTAGCTTATTTAATACCCGTTTCGTTTTACACTTCAATTTAAGATAAGCAGCTTAAATTGATCACTGGACTTGAAACCAAAAGACAACAATTTATCTGCAAATTCAATATAGAACCAGTTCATTCCATTTTACACGAGAAATCGTGTTAAAAAAAAGAATCAACATTCACAGCTTCTTCATAAGCTTTTATCAACAGCGTCTACGTAGGTGAAAAATCTGAAAGCATTTTCTTTATAGACAAGCTTCAGTTGTATAAAAGCATCTTCAGCTCACGCTCACCCTCTTCAGCTGCAAATAAACTGGCATGTACACTGTAAGCAGCAACCTATCCATTAATAATAGAATAATAACATTAGGTGCTCTGGGGAAGCAGTGGCCTATTTGAGCCACAGTTCTGTCTAACAGGATTAGATTCCTCAAACAAGCTCAATTAATTCCTGGTTATTAATTCACACTTCTCCTCTGCAGTCATAAGGAAGCCCACCCTGCTGATGGGCAAGCCGGCGCTCACCACCGACGCCGCACTCTGCATTACAACACCTCCTGCTAGAGTCACCGCTTCAGAAACACGGGCATGCTTGTGCTCTTGTCTGACTAATGTAGGACTACTGCAGGACACCGGGGAGTTTTTACAATAGCTGCTGGAGAAAATAATCCTCAGAGCCTCCTTTAGCTGCTTTGCTGTGCTATTAGCATGCAGAGTCACTTGTGTGCAATCCGTCTCTGCAGCCCGGCGTTCTCAGAGGAAACATGAGAGCGTCGTCACTTACGCCAATTAAAAGTTGTGACTTTCCCAAGAAAAATGAGGTCAGATTTATGTTTCGATTATGGCTACTGTTCTGTGTTCTGATTTGGTAAACAAAAGGCCTGGTAAGAATCAGCTTCAAAAACACATAGATTAGTTTACTAGGATAATTCATAACTGGGATGGACTCAACATTTGTTAACATATTTAGCCATTAAGAGGTAATTTTAGACTTTCATTAATCAAACACTTTCAACTTAAAGACATCGACTTCCACGTCTAATGAAATTTTAATTTGAACCTTATGCTTTTTGACGTCTTATCGGGTGGAGCAGAAGACGTGATAATGTGACGCAAAGCATCCTGTAGGTGAAGGAAATATTTTGAGTTTTAGCTTCACAAGACGGCAACTATTTGGACTCGCATAAAAGTTTGTTTTTGAATTCCATCCAACTCTCGTTCCGCCAGAAATTAGATGGCTCCAGTGTCCTCAAATAAATTAATGAGCCTGTCATTCAACTTGTAATGGAGAAAAAACAGGAAAAGAAGCAGACGTCCAAACCGGCTGACTGCTCCCATCAACCGTCATGCATATTAAACATATTTTTAGGTAAATCACGTCCTACAGTTGCTAAAACACAGCAAATGTTTAGTCAAAAGCTTTCCTGAACACTTTCTGGTTGATTAACTTTGGCTGTCTTGTGTATTTTGGGAGCAACTTTATTTTTTTTCCACTCTATTTACACACTATAATGTGTAAATAGAGCAACTTGTTTCTTTTCTTTTCGTGCTATTAACTAATCAATGTGTTTTATCATTTATTTGTAGAGCACATTTCAGCAGCAAGGCATTTCAAAGTGCTTTACATCATAAAAACAAAGTCATAGAAACAGTCAACATTACATTTTTGCACATCAGAATATTGATTAATGTTTCATGGTTATGTTTCAAAATCAACTCTACGCAGCTGAGTTTTGACTAGATTTAAAGGAAGTCAGTGTTTCAGCTGTTTTGTAGTTTTCTGGAAGTTTGTTCATACTTGTGCATAGAAGCTGAATGCTGCTTCTCCTCGTTTGGTTCTGGTCCTTCAGAGCAGAACCAGAACCTGAGGGGTCTGGAAGGCTGATCAACAGCAGCAGATCTTTAATGTGTTGTGGTGCTGAACCGTTCAGGGATTTATAAACCAACATTTTTGCAGAAAGAAAAAAGAAAAGAAAAACATTTATTCACTAACTCCCAAAAATTGACTTTGGACAGGATGAACAAGAAAACCACCTTTGATATTTTTTTTCTAAGAATAAAATAATTCAAGAAAATAAATACAACTTTTATTTTAAGGGACTTAAATTCAAATGTCAATTATTATGGAAGAAGAAACATTTACTATCAAATAATCCTGATTATGTAGTGATGGATTCGGAAATGTGTTACTGAATTTAGACAATTTATACTTAGTTTTATTACTAGATTTGCTAATTGATCGTTTTCAGCTTAAATTAAGTAACTGTGTAGCTTTAAATCACCAAAAAAAGAGACTTTTAATACATAACCAACAATAAAACCCAGAACAGCAATGTGCCATTTAAACACCATGTAGCCAGAAGCGGCATTTCTCTGCAGTCAGATCACATTTATTACATTTTTATGGACAGATTTGATTGCAATATCGTTTTCTACACATACTTTATAGAACTGATGGTGAGCATCAGGTAACTGGATATTATACTGCACAGAAACTGAATTTGCTCTGAGATACCCATGAAAAAATAAATTAAAATACATAAAACATGACTGAGGTTAGATCTGAAGATAGAAGCCAGAATGAAAGGATAACAAATAGGGTAGCTTCAGATGAAAATATGAAGGTACATTATACAAACAAGAGTCAAGGTACACATCAAGAAGAGAAAGAAGGAAAAATATGATTTAGAAAATAAGGGAGAATGAAGGAATGAAGGCCTAGGAAGGTGTAAACAAGGAGAAGGTGTCCATGAAGGCCATGAAAGGAGAGAAAATGAGAGATGGCAAGGATGTCTGAGTGAGAGTCTATAGAAGACGTACAAATAAATGAGACTAGGAGAAAGAATAAGATAAAATGACAGAGCAACAGTGTTAAGAATTTGATGAAAGAATGTGAGAAAGAAAAAAATGCCCTGCAAAAATAAATCAGTAGCAAGATATGAGGAGCAAAAGAAAAATAACAGGAGGTGCAATCAGTGAGGAAAGAAAAGGTGCCAAAAGACAGGAACAAAACAGAGCAAGGACAATGATGGGATGAATGAAATGTGAAGCGTGAACCATCAGATGTGAAGAAGGGAAAGGGAAACAAAATGAGAAATGACAAGGTGAAAGAAAGCTTGTATGGGAAAATGAAACTAGAAAGGATAGATGGGTGTGAAAAAACAAAGGTGGAATGATAAACAGGAGGAGCGAGGATGGATTAGCTGGGAGAGCCGCCTTAGCAACAATAAGCAAGAATGTCAGAGAGCTAGTCAACAGCGGAGACCTTCTGCCTCACCAGCAGGTCTCCAACACATCCACAACACGACACATCAGTGAGCGACGGACGGCAGCCAGACAACAAGGCATTGGTACCAAAATAACAGCTACAAATTATTCAGATACTCACTGACTAGTAAAATGGTTAGTGACAGAGTCTGTCCCCAGTAAGATGCTCCTCAAAGTTTTAAATTATGCCAACATGGCAAGAAACCCCAGAAGAAGAAAACAAAACTCTTTAGTTGGCAAAGCAAACTCTTCACTGATGCTTGGAGGTACTTCCCTATGAGAAAGACCAGTAGGGAAAAAGTTAAATATCGAAGGATAGCAATGCTAACAGCACAAGCTAACGCTACGACACTAATGAGAGAGAGGAACTTGAAAAAGTCAGACAAGCTTTTCCATCTGCAGCAGTGAAGGAGTAAACCTGGTTGACTTTAGCTGGCGCTAAATGTCTAATGTTCACAAATCTTTGCCAATAGCCTGCTAATGTCAGAAAATAAGAAAAAAAACATCATAATTTTCAACTGTGGTGTTTCCATCATGCAATAAGTCATTAAAAATCATGGCAGCTATGGAAAAACAGTTACATAAGGTGTATTAACATTTCAGCAATGGTGCCAACGATCATCAGCCATCAGAGGAGACGTCAGCGTCAAGCCCAATGCAGGAACTGGGAGCGGCTACGTATGCGGCATTTCGGAAAAATTGTCAGTAATTTTACAGAAGAGCCATGGATTCAATATGTCTGAATGTTAACTTTTTATGAACTGTGCAAAGCTGTAAGAGCTCTGGTGGAGCCAGCAGCACATTGCCTAAAAAAACCCGAAAACAAACCGTCATCCTCCTACAACTTTCTGTCATCTTTATCGTTTCTGGCATCATGTGACTTCATCCTAGCACAAAAGATATCTCGAAAAACACGTTTTTTCAAAATTACAATGTTTCCATTAGGCAAATTTATTTTCATAATTTCTATTTGTGCAACACTATGGTTAATGGACACTCAGCTACCATCCGTTTCAACACTGGCTTCCAATGACACGGTTCTGTTGGTTTGATGGCCATCAAGATTCGATTCCCTGCAGCCAAGTTTCAAGTGCAAACTCAGTGACTCAGTGGAAATGAAGCATAAAAGTCTGTATTGACAAATGCCTCGTCTAAAATCCCTTTGGGAAAGGAGAAATATTTATTGAGACCATTCTGATGCCCAACTTCACAACTAAACGTGATTTTGTTTTAGGATTAAACAAGCATTTAGACATGTACTGGCATGCATCTTAACACCAAACACACAAGCAGATAATGGAGAGGAGGATGAAGCTGAAAGAGCAATGAGGGAAATGTCACTTCACATAATTACTTTGGTGATGAACTACAGGCTACATTGTATAGCACTGAATCGCAATGTACCTTAACCTTAAGACTGTGTGTGTGTGTGTGTGTGTGTGTGTGTGTGTGTGTGTGTGTGTGTGTGTGTGTGTGTGTGTGTGTGTGTGTG
>CAEGAF010014125.1:0-17899 GCA_903067075.1 Micropoecilia bifurca
TGTCGATCTCCCGCTCCCGCTTGTTGCTAACCTTTTAGCATTTTATGACAGAATGTGACTTTGGATATTTCTTTTATTCCTTAACCGTTGCTGCTCCCAGTGAAACAGGACATGAATCTATCTGGCCTTTTTATGTCATCTATATATTAGCTTATTTAGACTATTTACATTATGTTGTTAAAATAAAACTGCCCACTATTTAAACCAGACAAGTTTTGGGAGCTCTGCTTTAAAAGAAATACTTCTACTGAGGAAATGGTGATGGTTGTTGGGTACTTTGGTTTTGATGAAGCGAAAGAAGAAGCCAAGGGGTGAATAGGAGGGCAGGAAGAACAAACAGGGAAGGGGAACATCAGGAAAAATGTTTGTGACTGGGGAAATGAAACTTGTTTACTAAGAGCTTCCTATTTATGCATGGATTCACACATTGTTTTAGCCCCTGCTGCTGTGGTGTCAAAAAGCCTGAGCAAACCGCATCTCCCAAAACTGAAAACAGTCGTAAACAGTTTTATAGAGTTTTGTTTTTATTGTGTTACTGAAAAAATACACAGTGTTTTGTGTACAGTGCCTGGCAAAATCATTGATATCCTTGAGGCCTTGGACCTTCAGCTGTTGGGAAACAATTGCTTCATGGAGGCCTGTTGAAGGTTTTAGATTTTCCCCAGTCGCTACGGTTCGGCTGTGATGTATGTAACGCACCAGTGTGACACAATGAAGTTTACCAGAAATTGCCTGTGATATAAACAGCCATCCTCCACTGCAAAGAGAGAAATGCCAATCCGAACGAAACAACTGTAAAAATCTTGATTCAATATTTGGAGGCGTGGTCAACACAGACTGAACGGCTTCATTCACTTACTCTGCTACTGTTCTAAAACAGGGCAGAACATCGGCATCATTCACAACTTCTACTTCTGATAGATGATTTACATTTTGGCTAGCTAATTGGTTGAAATTCAACCGTAGAAATCCATTCCAAAGGAACAAAATTCCAGCTGGAGCACAGAAGGGAGATGAGAATCTAGTGGAACGGAAAAGGAAGTCACTGATCAGGCGAGCAAATATCTCTGCTAATATCTGAACTCCATGCGCCTGAAATCTTTTATAAAAACTTCCTTGTTTGCCTTTATTTTCAAAAGTCTGGCTGCTTCACTGATGAGAAACAGTTCTATTCCATCTGAATGTTTCCAGTGAAGATAAGAACATATTGTGCAACTTTATGTAAGTTATTCAAATGGTTCCTCTGTTTATGTTTCCATCAATTATTTGGCTATGGTTAGGGGAGTTTTGTTCTGAGCCTTGCTGTCATTCAGCACTGCCCTCTAACAGTGCAGCCTGATGCTGCGCGCTTATGTTCGATCGGGTAGTAGAAGTTATGCATGTTTTCAATTTTTTTTTATTATGCATTACACTTTGTGCTGATATTTCTCCTAAAACCCTAATAGACTAAGTCTCTGAAGATTGAGATTGCAAAGATACAAGACGTAAAAGGCTTGTGGGGGTAAAACTATGCAAAACAAAATATATATTATCTAGCTATCCATCCATTAAATGCAGAAACAGCATCAGTAAAGGAAAAACTGCAGACATATTGTAGTAAGTGGTTCCTGTAATTCTCCCCGGCTGCCTGAGCCAAAGCCGTGGCAGACTCTCAGTGTTAATATTTCAAAACCGTTTATACTAGCCCCACTCGCCAATATTTTAGCAATCATATTAACCTTGTCAGCCAACATTTCAGCATTTACAGTATATTGGCTCGCACAGCCAATATCTCAAACATTGAGTCAGCCATGTTAGGTCTGTTTAATTCCAAGCATTGGGATTCTGATCTGCTCTGCTCCTCCAAGCCGGCCAGAAGCCGTAAATTACCAAAATAAGAGTCGCCTAAATTCTAGCTTTTAGGCAAGTTAGAAGGGGCAGAGATTAAGGTCATATCTTTGAAACGTCCATCCAAGCTTTGAAAAAACACATTTTAACTTCAGTTTTGACTTTAAATTACTATTTTTTCTTGTTTGTTTTTCTTTTTTGATAAGACCCCATGGGCATCACTCAAGGATGAAACGTCTGATAAGCTGTAAAAACATCTGATAATGAAAAACAATGAACTACTGAAGCCAGGTTAGGAGTGAGGGGAACTTTACAGTTAATCCTGACTCTCTGAGGCATGTGGCTGATTTACAATCCTGGCTTTTGGTAAAGTTTTTACCTGTGGTTACATATATGATAAATGATAAATGATAAATCATTTTCCCCCTCCTTCTTACATATTTCTTTTCTCATATCACATGGAAACACCAGAAAAGCTTTGGCAGAAACCTGCTAAACCCATTTAGGATCATTAAAGGTACACAACATATTCATCTGCACCTTCCAGCCCCAAAACAACGTTAAACCAGCCCAACTCCAACAAAATCAGCCCAAACTTTAACCTCTAATCAAACTCTAAATGTTGCCACTGACTGCATTCAGAGTTGTGACAATTCACAACAGTTTTGGTTATTTTTTACTATGTTCTGGCCAGAACAAGATCACATTGGGGCTACACAGGACTTTACTCTTTGAACCCAACAATATTTGATTTTTTTGTGGCGCCATGTTCTTTCAAATCTGGGATTTTTCTTTCACAACACTACTGTATAGTATCACTTGATGAACCAATCACTAGTCATTGATGATGTTGTTTGGCAGATTCTACACAATTCAAAATGAATGTACTAATAAGTGAAATAACATTTTATTAAAAGTTTTGTGCTCTTCTGCCACAGAATAACTAATTTGAAAAAAGAAGTCATCTGAAAGTCATCAAACCCACCAAATGTGAAAAGCAGCACAAATTTTGACAAACTATCTTTTCCAGCCAAATGTGTGCAAAATCAGGCCAACTGGGCGGAGACAACGTTATAAAATGAAACCAGTATTTCAAAACCTGCATCACTGCTTGTATGGAATTTATGTTAAAGAACATGCAAGTATGACAAGAAACAAAACAAAAAGTCATAAGTAAGTGTATGTGTCACTGTTCACTCAGTGAAAGCTTGAAGGCTCTTAATGTTCTCTCTGTTTTGTACGGTCAAAGTAATGGTTTTCCTCTGTGTTCACCTCTTGGAGTTTTGGCTCAACATTTAACTAAGAAATCAGATGGGACAACCAAAGGAATGAATTGCCCTGTTGAGTTACTCCTGTCCTTAATTCCAGGTTTTTAGCAGATTGTTTCCCCAACATCTATAGGGACTCGGTAAAAGGTTGTCAGGGGGCAGCCTGGTGGGGAGGCTGCCAATCTTTATAGGGAAGTGGAAAAACCCCAACAGAAACAGCAGTTCATTGGGTTCACTGATCGTAAATGTCACATAAAGTTGCCTACATTTAAAAAGGTTGACAAGAAAAGAGCTCAAGTAATTCCAGGTCAGGTGCCCCGAATTCATTATCTACAGGAAATAAAGATGGTCAAAGGGTCAGCTGATTGCTTGAGTAGTATTTTCCTTACCTTTACTTTTCATTATATTCAATTCGACCGTATTACGTTTCAAAGAAAGAAGGTCATTTTTGAAAGCAAATTGTGTAAAATCTCTCAGTATTTACATGTTTGTTAAGTTATTTTTTTTCTAAACAAGTTAAACCCTTGACACTTTATTCTTGTGTACATTTTACATACAAAGGAGGTTTATCTGGATAATAGGTTAAGAAAAATCTTATAAAACAATAAATATAATTGTCGTGCTCATATATTATGAACAGCCAAAGGTCACCATGATAATCTCGTAGTATTATAACCTTGAGTTAAAAAAATATATTTTTACAGAAATATGGTATTTGAATACAAATTCCATAATGGATGGATTGGTGATTTTGATACATGCAGCAGACACAAGCAAATCTATAAAATGAAGTAATTTCTGTGTAGTGATAGTGTCCTGTAAGAGTATAGCCAATGTTCTCCTTTTGATCACTTTGAAAATGTGATAGGGGCACAAGCAATAAATACAGTCATGTTAACTTTTACCACTAAGCACTGGGTGGTTGAGGTTTCTACCAGTAAACGACTATTAAGTGTTTAATCAGAAAAACTGTTTACAACCAATTTGCCCTCAAAATGTAAGAATCATGGGACTTAGCTTAGCCAGTCGGACACTGAGAACATCTGGGGTTCAGTTGTTGCCAAAAACATGAAACTCCTACCACTGCTGTCAGAATGACATATTTCACTGGTCTGCTAGTCAATATTACTACGGTACATACATGGACATATTTTTACTGCAAAGCGATATACTGCTGATCAGAATTAATCTCTGAGCCTTGCGGGCCACTGTGTAGATCTTTGGATTCGAGGGAAAACGGTTCAAAGTGGCGTCTGACTTTATCATGCTCTTTATGGAGAGTTTTTGTAGTTTAAAGAGGCTGGCAATAAATTATTTTTGATGTGAAAACCAGGTGCCTTTGTAATTGCTCTTTATTCATACAATAAACCTTTAAATGTAACAGGCTTCTGTGTTGTTTTCTGCCAGTCATGAACACCGAGACTCCAAGACACACTAAACTGCATAAGGACAAAAATATTACCTATAGTCGATTAAACGGGTTTTTCTGGTTATCTCTTAACGCTGTAGAGCTGCCTTTTAAATGTTTTCCCAAAGCAGACCGTTTAGTTTGGAGTAATACACTCCTGAATGCCAGCTGGCACAATAGAGAGCCCTGAAAATGACACACTTGAGTAGAATAAAGCATTTAGTTTGAGTATCATCAGCTGCACCTGGGTTTTCCTGGCCAGACCAAACATGGCCTGAAAAAGGCTTATTGATTACATTCAAAACAATTTGGAATAAACAGCCTCAGGCAAAAATGATCCAAATAAACATTACATGTGATCCGATTGAAGTCATTTTGGACTCTGATTTTCGTTGTCAGGTTCAGATTCAATCACCCAAAGCCAACCTGCCATGCTGCTGTTTAAACGTGAAGATTCATGGTTATGGTTGTCTTTACTCACTGTACGCCAAGAAGCATCGGCTGTCTAATGTCTACCTCTAATATGCTAGCATGCATTCAGAGAATGTCATCATAGCACTACTGAAGGAGTTTGTTATTGGAAACATCTGGAGTGTGGTCAACATCTGCCTGTCTAAGCAGCATGAAGACGATGGATTTGTGTTTGGTCAGTCAGTGGAAGAGGCACAGAAAGTGTGCTATATAAATATTTTTGATTTGAAATGTATGTATCATCTAAATTAATTATTTTACAAATTGCAAATTATTTTTGCTTATTTTAATATAGTATATAATATAGTAGTATAATATCTTACATTTTAATACACGTATTTATTCCTTTAAAAAGGGAAGATAAAACAAGAAGATAAAACAACAGCAAACATTTTCCTGTGCAAAGAATGTATTTTTTCCACACTCAAGGTGGAGTTAGTTTAAGATTGACCAACATTAATGTTATCATAATCTTTAATTCAGTTCAAAAATTAAAAATGCTTTATTTACCTTAAAGTGAAATTAAATGTCATCACTCATCAAGTATCATCAGAGTCATGGTGGACGATGGCGCTGCGGTCAGGAAGGATCTTTTACATCAGTAAGTCTTGCAGTGAATCTAAAGGGGCCTCTGACTGAAGACGCTGTTGCTATGTTACGGTCTCATGACCTTCACAAATGACCGCTAGACATGCTAACAACTCAATGTAAAGGTTTTAGAGAGAAAAATGTATCTTACAGAAAAGAAAATCTGCAGGAATGATAGTTCAAAACAGCAAGGCCTCAACCAACAGCAGTTTTATAATCTTTTTAAAAAGTCTGATTTGTTCTTTTCTGTGCAAATCTGACAAATGTAATTGACTCCAGCAGCCCTACCTTCCAGTTTCTAGACCCAACCATCTGAACCATGTCATCCTCCTGAGTGAACATCACTCCCCCTTTTGTGCATTAACCTTCCAGCTCCGGCACACTAGTACGTGCTCCAGCACTGCGGGTCTGGAGAACAAAGCTAACAGCTCTGGCTGTTTTCAGGGTAAACCTGCCAGTCACTGGATTCCCTAAGTCCCTCCTCCATAACACAACAGCAGCAGAGTTCAACTTAAAAAAATCTTTGCTCAGAACTCTGACTCCCATGAGTGCTCACCACACAAATACTTTCCCCCTTAACCCATTTCTTGGGTTCAGAACCTAAAAGGTACTTCATCTATGTGTGTGTGTGTGTGTGTGAGAGACAGCAGATTGGTCTTCATTTTCTCTGCAGTATAAATACTGTATTTGGTGTAGAGGCATTCCCTGCAACACCAGTTGAATTGTAATGATCTGGTAGAAGTCATGAGCTGAAGTATGAGAATCATTCACAACATGAATGACAAAACTTTAAGGGGGCGGTATTATGTTTTTCAGCCACATAATATCATTTTATAGCACAATCAAATGACTATGTCACCTTCAGTGGTTATAAAAATGCTGTATATATCGAACACGAGTTAAAAGAAATTTAACTTGATTAAGAAGGTCCTGCTTTTTCTGAAACTCCACCTTCAGCAAGTCATTGCTCTTCTATTAAAGCTTAAACAATGCTTTGTCCAGCGTTTCACCCACCAGTAGCTCATACAATGATGCGTAGTTCCACCAGGTGTTTGCTAATTGCTGCTGGCTAGTCTGAGGGAGTCTCTTTATGAGGAGGAAACTCAGAAGCTTGGAAACTGCAGATCTGAGCAAGAGCTTTGTCCTCGAAGGTGGAGCTAGGTCCACATACGTTTTGGACAACTGAGTGATTGCCATGGAGAATAAAGGATTTCTCAAGCATCCATACACAAATCAAAGCAACGCTCCAGGTATTCTAACACTTCCTCAAGTTTTCGATGAGGGATTAAAGGTATAACATTATGTTAATCTCCATAAAGTTGATTTTACATAATACTACCCTTTTCAAACTCAGCAAACAGACTGTATGAAGGCAGACAAACCAACCGCTGATATCTTCTGCATATGGAGAGCAAAAGCGAAGCAGCAGCCTTTACCTTTACAAAAATTAAGCAGGTGCTCTAGGAATTGAATTAGTAGTCAGCAGATGAACTGCAACTCAAAAATATGTGCAGACTTATTTCTCAGTATCTGGTCCAACTGTTATTTAAAGGTTGTTCCGAGGCGAGAAGTTGAAGTACGGCATCCATCTGGTGCGGAGTTACAGCTCAGTGTCTCTCTGCCTCTTCCTCACAGCAGATGCTCCAGAAAAGAAAAGCAAGTCAGCAGCTCGGCAAAGTGCCAGGCTACAGCCAAGACTCAGTGCCACCAGTTCAGGAACCATTGCACTTCCTACCACAACAGGTTTGTTTGTGTATCATTGCACAAAGACATTCATATAATGATATCATTAAATTGGCTAACCTTTCATGCTTACTAGGTTTTTAGTGTTTTTGTTCTTTAGAGTCTGTTGTAGTGTAAACCACAACACATTGAATTGTCTTGTGCATTCGATCTTTTGCATAAAAGCTCCCTTCTCACAGCTCCCTTAAGTCAACCAGCCTCTGCACAATTTGGAGTTAGGTGCACCCTAAGACTAGTCCATATAAATCTCTTTATGTGTAAGTGACTGGATCATGCCACTGTGCGTATTGACATGGGAATCATGGATTTATTTCTGTTGCTTGCTGAGATCCTCTTGGTTTCAAACGGGAAAGGGAGAGGCGATGCTTTATGTAACTCTGAGAGGATCAAGGTTGTGAGCATGGTAAGGTTGTGGCCTTGACAGATTCTGTAGTGTAAAGGCAAAGATAGGTGACCTGTACCTAATCAATGCAGCTCCCAGAAGGCTGATATGCTGACATCACTACAGTTTGACCACAACATTTTTGTGTATGCTCAAAAAAGTTAACGAACTGTCAATTTCCAAAGTTCTTCATGCTAATCACCCTAGAATGCCTCCTCAAAATCCTCCAGAAATCCTTTTTCATTACAAATGTGTGCAAAACTTTGTTGATATTCCACTAATGTTAAAAAAACACAATTTGGCAATGGCAGTGTTTCCATTAAATAAAAAACATAATCAAAATCATACGATTGAGTTCATTCATACGACAAGTAATTAAAAACAAGTTTTGTGAAAACCACCTCATCCCAGAGCAAAAACCTTTTCATTGAAAAATGTGTTTTTTCATCATTTTCACAAGTCCATTAAGCAAATTTATTTTGTAATTCCAATTTGTGCAGTCATGTACTCAAGTGCAGTTGCACTGACATTTAAAAATACTCATCAAAAATCATTGCCTTATTAAATCAATGAAGAACACATCTGGAATTTTTCAAGTTCTGGTGGAAATTGGAGCCTATTCTTTTATAAATCGCTCAAACCTGCTTTGCTCAGCAATTTTCAAGCCTCGCCAGAACATTTCAATGGGATTTATGTCGGTTTCAGCTCGAGCTGCACTTTTAGGTTTGCTATTCTGGTGGAAAATGAGTATCTGCCCCTGTATAAAGTCTGTCGCAACCTCAAACAGGCTTTATACTGGGATGCTTTTTACTTAACTCCATCCCTGGTGTCTAGCATTTTTGTCTGTGTTGAAGAACATCATCAATATGGCGTATGTCTACCACCATGTATCAAATGGAGTTTTCTGTTTCATTTGACGATAGCACCTTTATCCAACTATTAAATGGGCAGAGTTACAATTTATATATATGACCTAAAACTGGATTTTCTAAAGTATTCTTAAAAAAGGCTTGACTAATAATTACCCTATTGGGTCTCAAAAACTACTTTATGTGTTTCTCTGTTTAACCGGAATGGACTGGTAACCTGTTCAATGCTTTTCTATCACAAATATACACTCAAAGAAATACATTTTTGACTCAACGTATATATTTTTTTTCAACAAGTCCATAATTGTACTTGAATTAAGCTTTAGAGAGGTCAAACAAATATGAATTCAAAGGACAAAACACAGTGTAAACTTCAGCAGTCATGTATAAACTTCAGCAGTCATAAGAATAGTAACATCATATAGGCAGCAGCCAGCCGACGGCCCCAAACACCAACCCAACAAATCTGCATCAATAAGCAGATACAGATGTTCAACTGATGATTTCTATGAGGTGTTATCAGTGCACAACAAATAATTCCACAACTGTTAATTAGCAACTTTTGCTAACGTAGACGTTAGCATTTGCTAACAAAAGCTATGTTTTGCTACTTCCACAATAGCATGAATTTATCTCAAATCTTTCTTCCACAATGACTCAACATGACCTTCACTTTCTTTTCCTTTACTTCCTCCACATCCTGAGTTTCTCTCAGTTCATGTTGGCATGTTGGAGACCATGCCTGTCATATGAATAAACCATTAGGCATGTGTCCTTGAAGCCCTTTCCATGCTACTTTTTTTCTCTATATAAAGGTATTTCTCCAGAATGTGTTCATCTTTTTACAGCCCCGTCTGCAGTCAACCTCTGACCATCTTGTTTTCTCTCCCAGCCTGTCTTTCTCTCGCTCCTTTCGCTACCGCCTTGTCCTCCGTCTCGCCCGTTTCCCCCTTCTCCCTTCTTCCCCTCCTGACTTCAGATGAGTTTATTGTCTCCCCAGGAGAGTCACCTCCCACACACAGTTCTCTTCGATTGAACTCAGAAATCTTAGAGCCCGCGTGTTTTAATTCAATCTGTTCCGACCTGGGCAGGGGGGCGTGCACACCATCATTGGATCATTATGAAGATCGGGACGACGACGTCACCACAGAACAGACGGGATCGGATCCTGATCGTAATCATCCTAATGCCCCCCAGCACGGGGAAGAGAGTATCAAACTAGATCAGGGTAATGGAGTGGAAGGCTGATTGAGATTTCAGTAAATTAATTAGGCCTCAGGAGAGGGCTGGGTGAAGGAGGTGTTTCGGATTGCCAGCTCTCAGGAACACAGACAGGAGTGGGTTGGAAGTAGCGGCTGAGGACCGGATTGGTGCGTGAGCAGAAATCAGGGAAGAAGAAGAGAAGGAGAAGACCTATAGAAAAGAAACACGTAGATGAGCGGGAGATATTTTGGGGTAGAGGCCAGGCTGAGAGGTGGATGTGGGAGCAGAATGGAAGAGATCAAGGATTTTATGGAGGTTGAAAGCAATCTACAAAGGAGAGCATGCAAAACAAAAGGCATGTCAAGCTGATGAAAGTGTTTGCATTTGATGTTCAAGGAAACTAACGTAATTTAAAAATACATTAGATAGAAAGCATAGTTTTTTGGGGGAACCGGGGGGTTTATGAAGAGCTCAACTTTAGCTTATTTTTCCCTGCCTGAAAGTTAACTTTACAAAGAGGCAAAGATCTAACTCACCACAGAGAGGAGTTAATGAAAGAAAAAATTCCGACAGACTGAGAAGCAGGAGGGAGTATTGAGTTCAAACCACCTAGCGTTTGAAGCAGAGGGGGAGCAAAGTAGCTTCTGGTCCCTGTGCAAATGTCAAGTTCTCACCTCACTGTAGTGACCCCTGATTCACCAACAAGTCAGTCCAGAGTATAAGAATCATCCTGCTGACTCTTTTAACCGTGAGCAGACTAGTCTTGGGCTTTGGCATTAGAAAGACTCCCCGCCTAAAGGTGCTTTAGTCATAGATTTGTTCAGAAAATGACAAAATATAGTCACTGTTCTAAGCTCAGGGTAGCCAGTCAAAATCCTCTAATGCCAGAACTGGGTGGATTTACACATAAACCAGGCCAGAGTTGTTTTAAAGGACAGTACAGATCAGTGTTTCCTGCTCTAAATGTATTACGGTACACCACAATGTCTTAAAGTACTAAGAGGTTTTCATTCAGGTACACATGAAATGTGTCTCTTTTCAGCAGTGATCTGAAAAACAAACAGAAAAGAAATGAACTTCAAATGTTTAACATCTGAAAGAAGGCCACAATCACTCCTGCTGCAGATGTGTCAGGTACCTGTGCCTAAAGATTTTAGATCAACACTTAAAAAAAACAACAACTCAAGAATGTCAAATACAGCAGCTCATCTTGGCACAAAAGCCTCCACCATTGGAGGCGCATCGTGAGTAACATCATGTCTTCTGTATGCAAACTTTTTTTTTTTCCATCTTGAGTTTGACCAACTCTCTGTTCTTCTGCTTCCTGCATCACCTCCAGACTTTGCTCAGTTTCTGCTGATGGAAATGTTGGGCAAAACTTCATTTCTGCCCTCTGAGCTTTCTGCGCCTCTGGACACCCCAGCTTTTGGTGCTGGGTTTGATAGTTGTCGTGTTCATATTTGAAGTTGAACTTCAATCCTCCACATCCAGTGTTAGAACCTCTCTCATTTAGATAGGGATGCTTCTTGATCAGACTATGCACAACTTCATCCAAGTCTTTTTTACTGACATACACATTGTACTACGTGATTTCCTGCACCAAACAGTCAATGACTTAAGTCAGTTCTATTCTGATTGCATGCCATAGTTGCCTGCTGAAGTCCTTACTCAGCATCTTATAGCAACTTGGGCACATAAAAGACAGCTGTCTTATTGACAACACATCTACGGCCACAGATCCATCAGACCGGAAGTAAGAGTGGCTACCAGAGGAAGCATCTGGGACTGGGACAGATGGGACTGGGACAATAGAGTCCCTCACATACCACCATATAACATCCAATCTTTACATTCTGTTTTTGTGTTTAAGTCCTGCACTGAGCTGTTTTATAGCCCAGAAAACCTGCAGTTGTAAATGTTTCTGGTAAAGTCACTCTCCTTTAGTCTGCACTTCTTGTTCTTGGTGCACCTCTATTTAAAGCACCTGATTAATCTTTTTGTGATTGTAAATACGGTAGAGGGAAGTATGGCTGTGTAAATCAGCCACACCTTCATTTAATCAAATAGTCGAGTGAAGGACTATATTTCTTGTACTCCAGCATTTAACCTGGAGTACAGGTTAAATGCTGGGCGGCTGACCCCTGCCTGATTAGGGGTCAGCCGCTCAGCTCATGTGCTGGATAAGTGAAGCTTAGTGTGTGTAAAAATGGTGGGGGGGGGGGGATACAGAAGCACTTGTTCTCAGCACTTTATATGCCAAAAGAGAACAGATAGAGAAGCTTGACCTCGTGTCACGTCCAGTGTTTCTTATCTCTCTTATAAGGAGCTGTTTGGACTCTGAAATCATTTTCCACATTTTCAACCGAGATAACCTGATCACATGTCAAAGCTGAAGAAATTTACTCCAGCAGAAGAGAAAGAAAATGGAAAAACTACTGTATTGTCCGAAAACTGGATTCTGAAACAGCAAAGAAATCTTTGACCAGCAGACAGAATGTGAGTTGTTCTTTGAGATGGGAGTAAATGTGTTGTTCAGCAATAATCAAGTAAAACAGTTTTTTGTTTGAGCAGTCCTCCCCGACTGGACTCCTTCAGACTAGCCAACAGCAAATAGCAAACACCTGGTGGAATTGCTCATTTGCTGAGCTCATTATAGGAGCCACTTCTCAGAGGGTTAATAGAGGAGCTATGATGTGATCACTAACTGAAGGCAGAGTTTCAGAAAGAGTAGCAGTTTTTGAAGAGACAGAGCCCCAATTTATATACATTAACTTACAACTTTCATATTTGACTTATGTAGAATTTTTTAACAACTGAAGTTACTTGATGGTGCTATGAAATGGTGCATAATGCTGCGCTTTGATTGATAAATAAGTTCACACTGGAACAATACAATAAAAGGAATAAAGTACATATTACACTTATTGGCCACTTTACAGCCTGGGCTGCATTCTGCCTTTGGAATTAGCTTCATTCTTCATGGAATTAATTCAACAAAATGGCATTAAAATAATGTTTTATGCAGTTCCTACACCATTATGCCACCAGCCTGGATTATTTGAACGTAATTCAACAGGCTGGTTGAGTTATGTAGATAAAATGGATCTAGACTTCCATTGTATTTAGATCTAATTCTGCTCTGTCCATCCGAATATTACAGCAGAATCTGAGACTCTTTGAACTAGACAGAATTTTTCCAGTGTTTATTATTCACTGTTGTTGAGTCTGTTTGATCTCTAGACTCAGTTTTATCTTCTTAACTAATGGAAGTGGTGACTGCAGTCAGAGATGGTTTTCTGCAAACTTCCAGTTTACAAAGTGAGTATCTGAGTTTGTGTTATCTTGAGGTAACTGACTCACTCCTTCCTGTGGGACTGGCAGTCGTCTTCAAAGCCTCTTCCAGAAACCTCTCGACAGCACATATAAAGTATCATTTTTGGAATTCCCAAACATAAAGATCTTTCTAACAGATTTTTGTCCACAAGACAAAATCACAACCAGACACCAAGCAGAAGCACAACCTCTGAGAAGCCTCAGTTATCAGACACTTGTCTAAAAAATGGCCTTATTGATGCGAGAGCACACAGGAGAATAAGATTGGTTTGAGATGATAGAATAGAAGCTGCAGTTGATGTCTTTCACAGCAGTGGAATGGTTCTCCCATGTGGTTTGTCTTTGGTTCGGCCAAAACCTGGGACTTGTTTTTGTCTGTTCTTAATGCGATGCTCGTTGGGAACCAAAGGCATACTTTGGCTATTTGTTAGACCTCCTCCCAATGTGACAAAAAAAAGTCCATTATTTTCAGCAATTATTCATTTCATACCTCCTACATGACACAGATTCACCAAATGGTTTTCAGCAAATGACTCAGTGAGAAAGTCTAAATGGATGAAGTGAAACATAATGTTGCTCTCTGTCGAGAAGCCAGATGGGACATAAATCAACTGTCTTTCTCCTTCTTTAATAGCAGGGCATGTCCACGGTGTAAGGAAATGGGAAAAGCTTTTACCGCATTTTAGATTAAACACTCATTTCTGAGAGATTTCAGGAACGAGACACAATGCAGTGTGTCTGTGTAACAATTATTCATATGTAATTGTCAGTCAGTGAGGGATTACTTTTTAATATCTTTCAGTATGTGTATATATATATACATATACTGTAATTTCTCAGCTTTTTCCCTTTTAAACAGTGGCTAATCTTTTAAAAAAGAAATAGGGTATTTCTTATATCAAAATAGAAAAATGGGTTTTGTGGGCTCTTAGCAAGTCTATTAAAATTAAGTATATTCTGATGAAAATGGCAGCAGCAGTGAAAGTACAAATAATCCTACTGAGGAAGTTGAGTTGGTTCATAGCTTGATTGTTAACAGTCATTGTAATTCACTCACTTTATTAATCTAAAAGGAAAAGAGGGTTCAAAGCTAAACATTTATATATCAGTGAAGCAGAACAGATTTCTTCTTTCTCCAAATTGTGTCAAACTATGCTGCAATGGAATAAATGACCTTACCTTCTCAGTCCTGCGTTGAGACTCAGATGTTGTACAAGCTGTTATTTCAACTGCTCAAACAATTTATGCAACATGTCACACAAGTTACCATCAAACAACAACGGCAACTCATGGCAAAGTCTGAAATGAGCATCAGAGTGGGACTGTGGGGATGAAAAACAATTCCGCAACTGCCGTGTTTTAATAAGAATTAAAATCAGGCGTTCGTTTCAATGTCATTAAAAGACAACGTATAATCTTACCATTCCCATCATCTCCTTCTTCTTTGTCACCAGTTGATCACATTTCGATACGATCAAAAAACCGCCTCATCCTATCACAAAAATGTTTTTTATTAAAACCATGAGGTTTTTTTTAAATGATGTGTTTCCATTAGGAAAATGTAATTTTCATAACACTAATTTGTGCTATTTTATGGAAAATCGAAACACAACCATTTTGAATTTCACATGGATGTTGGAGCTGATCGAACTGATCTACTGGGATTTTCACATCCATTTATCTCAGATTTACAGAGACTAGTTTGAAAAGGAGAAATTACTCCAATGGGCAAAAAAAAGGCCTTATTGATACAAAGGAGCAGAGGAGAATAAGATTGGTTTGAGATGACAGATGGGAAGGTATACCTTAAATATCCACTGATTTACTACCAAGATGTGAAGAATGGCATCTTTGAACTCACATCTCAAACTTTGAAGCGGATGAGCTTCAGCAGCATGAAGCTGCTCTAGGTTCCACTTCTGCCTTGATTCCAGCGTTGATTTTCAGAAAGTAGGGTCAGAATTGGGCGCAGACATAAAAACACAGATCCAACGCTTCCAGCCGATGGTGGTGGTCTAACGTCAATCTGCCATCGGATTTTCAGTTTAGGGATCCAAAGTTTTTGTTATTCCGTCAAATTTACAGAGACTGGTTTGAAAAGGAATTGGGTTTTTTGTAAGGAATTGGGGCCTAACGGTTTGTACAAAAAGCCAGAAATAAATCTAGTTGGTACAGTTTGCCTATCAGGCCAGAACAGAACTGAGCAGTTCCTTAGTCCTTGGTTACCAGCTGATGCAAAGAGCTAATTTCTACACATTCAGATGCAGTCATGATTCCTTTTGGCACCTTTACAGCAGAGACCCTTAATTGCCTATTGTCCAGTGGCAGAGAAGCTCAGCAGAGCAGCATCACTACATTAATTAGGATGTACATTGTCTGCTTTGAATATAAAGGACTCGTTTTACTTCAGCCTAATAGCCCCAGGTCAAATTTTCATTCAGAATTACAAAGGGACACTTTGGATTCTTTTTTTTTATTCTGCTGCTGCTTTTATACAGTTTTTCTTTCATCTTCTGGGATTTTAATATCCAATTTTCTTCAAAAGCACATTTTCAGGAGCGGTAAAGTATGAATTAGTTGAATTTATTTGTCTTTCCTGATCACCTTTTTTTCACAACATAACTGATTCAAAGCATGAGATCTACATGTGAAATGTCAGTTTGTAGGACAAGCTGCAGTTAAAAGCCTTTTGAAGACATTTGAGCTCATTCTTTATAGCAAAACAGCTCAAACCCAGACTGGAGAGAGAGAATCAGTTAACATTTTTGATTTTTAAGTTAACTCATTTTGGATTTTGCTCTGGACTTTGCCTTGGCCCAATCCAGAAGTGTCAGTTCTCGCGGGTTGGTGTCCTGCATGTCTCAAGCAGCTTCATTATTTCCCATCTGGAAAGTTCTCTCAGTCTCAAGTCCTTTGCAGCCTCTGACTGTCATAATTATGCAATCTAAATGAACCCAGATCCTGGTAAAGATAACAGGAAGAAGTTTTTATTGTACAAGTGAATATTGATATTTGAATTTCCGTAGGAGGAACGTTGTGGTCTGGTGGCCTTCTATGGAGGAGGAGAGTGAGGTTAGTAACGGTCTAATAAAAGCACGGAATCATTGATATGTTGTTTTCTGCCCTTACTTTTTTCTTGTGGACTAAAGACATAGAAAAAGGTACAGAGCCATCCCAAATGATGAAACAACACAGTGCTGATCAACGGATTCGGGATAGAATCTCGTCTTTCTCAGAGACAAATATGGCGGCTTTGTGTTAGTGTCTTAAGGCAACTTCAAAACTCAAGGAGGAAATCCAGAAGACAGCTTGGTCTGAAACATAGGAAAGTGTAACATTTATGGGCTAGGACCAATGGCGGCTACAAAATCAGCATCAGAAGATTGTTCATTAAAAGAGCCTGAGTTTTGAATGACAAACAGGAGGCAGTGCTTTTAGTCTAGGTGTATATTAGTGATTGGTATAAAAACATAATGGAATTACAGTAGCACTAAATAAATTAATTCCAAAACCATAAAGTCAATTGTCCCTTTTCTAGCTCACCATCTTCAGATCCAGATGAGGATCTAAACCAACAGGAAAAAATCCCAACCTAAAAGGTCAAAAAAACCCATTATGTGTTTTAACAAAAAACAAACAGTCATGTACAAACAGTACGCATTTGGTTTATGCATATTAAATGCAAAAGCAATTATTACATTTGAAATAATCAATAATCAGGTTACACTAACCATAGTTTAAATACAGACATAAAAGACAATAAAGACCAAAAAGTATAATATTTCAAGCTAATCTATTTAAAGTGCACTTTCAAAATATCAATCACAAAAATTAATTAATTTTCAAATACTCAAGCAGACTGAGGAAGAGGAAAATAAATAAATATACAGGTCCTTCTCAAAAAATTAGCATATTGTGATAAAGTTCATTTTTTTCCATTATGTAATGATAAAAATTAAACTGTAATATTTTAGATTCATTGCACACCAACTGAAATATTTCAGGTCTTTTATTGTTTTAATACTGATGATTTTGGCATACAGTTCATGAAAACCCAAAATTCCTATTTCAAAAAATGTGCATATTTCATCCGACCAATAAAAGAAGTGTTTTAATACCAAAAAAGTCAACCTTCAAATAATTATGTTCAGTTATGCGTTCAATACTTGGTCAGGAATCGTTTTGCAGAAATGACTACTTCAGTGCGGCCATCAGCCTGTGGCTCTGCTGATGTGTTATGGAGGCCATGATGCTTCGATGAGCCTTAAGCTCATCTAGAGTGTTTGGTCTTGTGTCTCTCAACTTTCTCTTCACAATATCCCACAGATTCTCAATGAGGCTCAGGTCAGGAGAGTTGGCAGGCCAATTGAACACAGTAACACCATGGTTAGTAATACCAGTGGTTTTGGCACTGTGAGCAGGTGGCAGGTCGTGCTGAAAAATGAAATCTTCATCTCCATAAAGGTTTTCAGCAGTGCTCCAAAATCTCCTGATAGCTGCTGCATTGACCCTGCCCTTGATAAAACACAGTGGACCAACACCAGCAGCTGACATGGCTCCCCAGACCATCACTGACTGTGGGTACATGACACTGGACTTCTGGCATTTCTTTTTCCCCAGGGTTCCTCCAGACTCTGGTACCTTGATTTCTGAATGCTTTCATCCGAAAAAAGTGCTTTGGACCACTGAGCAACAGTCCAGTGCTGCTTCTCTGTAGCCCAGGTCAGACGCTTCTACACAGTAAAAATGCCAGTGTTGAATTAACACCCAAAAGTGTCTATATGTGTCCAAGTCAGCAGGTGTTAAA